>PVJH01002439.1:117424-169180 GCA_004026705.1 Nesogale talazaci | reverse complement strand
AAGTAGGAATGGCACACCTCATATCTACTTCCCTAGATGGGAGGCTCAAGTGGGACCACAAGAGTAAGCACATGAGAATGCATGGCAGTGTGTATTCCTCTAGCACAACCACTGCTGTAAAAGGGGTGCCTTGGTGGTGCACAAGGTTAAACACTTGGTTATTAGGGAAAGGGCTGGCATTTTGAACCTACTTGTATACTTAATGATCATATCACAAGCCTTGAAAATGGCAGGGAGCAGTTCTATTCTGCATAGATGGGGTCATCATGTTATTGTTGTTGTTGTTGCTGCTGCTGCTGCTGCTGCTAGGTACCATCAAGTCAGTTCCCACTCATAGCAACCCCAGGTCATTATAGTGAAAACCAGAGGTCAGGCACAAATAACACAATTGTAAAGTGTGGTTCTCTTCACTGACCTGTGGCAATCTCCTATTAACTCCTCCTGACCATGTTCTCCTAAGACTGTTAAGAATGACACAATGCACTTGAGCATTCTGAGTCTCTGTGTTAGTCCGGGATGACTAGAGAAACAAATTCATGAACATGCATATGGATATAAGGGAAAGGTTTATATACAAGAGGAATGGAACATTGAGAAATCATCCCAAACCAGTCATAAGTCCAACATTAGTCCATTTGTCCGATGCCATGTCTCCTTCTAACTCATGAAGCACTTGCAGTCGAAGCATCCCGACACTGTCAGGGGTCTCCCCATGGCTCCTCACTTCCAGACCTTGGGGTCCATCAACAGCATCCAATGATGGCAGAAGCAACTCAGGGCTGACAGGGGTTTCCACGTTGCTTCTCCAGCTTCAGAGGTCTGGTTCCATCAGGGTAAGGCCGTGTGGCTTCTTCTCTGAATCCTCCAGTTCCCCGGATGCTGCCATCTTGTCTTGTCAGTAGTTCGTCTCTCAGAGACTGAGAGTCAAGTTTATCTCTCTTATTGGGAAATACTGTAACAATTCCCAGAATTCTCGGGAGAAAGCCATTCCCACACTAAGGCGTCATTAGATACTCATTGGCTATTTCCAGATTAACAGGCTAGACTCCACCCTTACATGCCAATCATGAAATTGACATCACGAATACAGGACGGCCACAGTCTGGAATAGACTAAACTGGAGAGTTCTGGGAATGAGAAATCCTTTCAAATGACCAGTGGCTTTCCAAGGGATTGCAACTTTGAAAAATACACCAAAAAAATACTTAGAACTGGACCAATAAGCAACATCATGATAAATATCATTGCTAAGGGGATCTCTTTCAACTTGAATCCACAATCAATATCCAGAAGAGCATCAGACATTGAATCAAATGGCACATTGTATGTGGATAAGTCAGAGAATCAGGAAAGAAGGGGTGTTTAAAACAAGAGAAATGAAGGGAGGGGCTCAGTGGTGGCACACTGAGGGGAATCACAATAGGTGAGCTGAGACAAAATGTTTCAATTGATGGTTTGCTCCATAAACCTTCACCTAATGCATAAAAAAAGTTTAAAAAAAAACACATGTACTTGGGGATAAATAAGTTTATATTTAATATTTTAAAATATAGAATACCACTAGTGTCACTTTGAGATATACCTGCCCCTGCCATGGTGCTCTTAATGGCCTCAAGCATATGAACAGGGAAGTAGGAAGACCCAAGAAATATTAATGCATTTGAATTATGGTGTTGGCAGAGAATATGGAATATTCTAAAAGAACAAATACGTTTGCCTTGGGAAAAGTGCAGATGGCCAGAATGTTCCTTTGCATGGCGGTGTGATGGTTACATTTCAGGTGAACTGGAAGCACTTGTGTGAAGGTGTGGGTGGACTCCAACCTTTCAAACAGGATGCAACCTGATGGGGGTTCCTTGGGAGTGTGGTTTATTTTCTAAGAGAAGCTGTGGAGGACTGCTCTCTCTCTCTCTTCTCCCTCTTCAGGTCACTGTTTGCCTAGATTCTGTGTATGGTTCTGGGGCTGGTGGCCCACCAGAGCCACTCACCCTGAGAGCTGTCAGCACTTCACCATGGGCCACGCTACTCTCCACTAGCTGATCTGGGATCTATCCACTTCCTGTTTCATCTGCCTGCATCATTGGCCAGCAGCTGTATGAGCCTGAGGACCTTGACTAGCATGTGACGCATGGGCTTGAATTGGACTGGGTTGTGCCACGTCCTTGATATAAAATGTTTTCTTGATATGAAGTCCTTTCATTTATATGCTTCTTTGTTATATACTATTGAGTCAAGGCCGACCGAGAGCAACCTCATGTAAAATGAAAGGAAGCACTGCCTGGTCCTACACCATCCTCACAATCATTCTTAAGCTTCAGCCCATTGCTGCACCAACCGTGTCATCCCACGGAGGACCTTGCTCTTTGTCAATTCCCTCTTGATTTACTATGCATGATGATTTATAAGGAGATGATAGATAGATGATGATGATAGATAGATAGATAGTGTGCCCCCCTTCCTGTTATGATCACTGAAGACAAATCTGTGCATAAGCAAATGTGATGAAGAAAACTGATGGTGCTTGGCTATCAAATGATATGGCGTCTTTTAAAGTGACCAGATGTTCTGTTTTTTAACAATTTAACAATGTCCCACAGCATTTTAAAATTAAAATAAATATATTAAAATACTAAAAAAAGATAGATAGCTAGATAATCCATAAAATGGACTTTTGTTTTCAAATTAGGCATTTAATTTTTTTAACTGAAAGATCATTTTACTGAGGACTCTAACAATTCTCATAACAATTCATACATCAATTGTATCAGGCATACTTGTACATATGTTGCCATCACTCTTTTCTAGATATTTACTTTAAATTTGGGCCCTTGGTACCAGGTCTTCTTTTTTCCCTCCCTCCCCTTCCTCACCCCCATAGCCCCTTGATAAATTATAAATTATTATTTTTAAAATATAATACATACTACTTTCTCTCTTCTCACATGGCTTCTGTTGTTCTTCCCCCTGGAGGGTGTGTGTGTGTGGTTATGTGTTGATCATAGCTATCAGTTCCCCTTTCCTACCCCACCTCCCCCCTACCCTCTCCTATAGCGATGCCTGTTCCTGGATTCTTGTTTATCTGTCATGAGTCATCTCTTATCTGTATCTGTGCACATATTCTGTTCTAGTCCAACATGAGAGGCAGCATTGGAGTCATGATAGTGAGGGGTGAGGAAGCCTCAAGGAACCAGAGAAATATTTTGTGTTTCATAAGGGCTTTACTCTGCCCTGGTTGACTCATTCCTTTCTTGTTAGCCCTCTGTCAGAGGATATTCCATTGTCTAAGATGAACTTTGGGTCTCTCTTCTGATCCCTCATTCTCAAAAATAGGACTTATATGTGTGTGTGTGTGTGTGTTTGTCTTTTGATGCCTATTACCCGGTCCCACTTATACCTCATGATTGCACCAACTGGTGTGCTTCTACTATGTGACCTTGTGGCTTCTCAGATAGATGGCCACTTGTTTAACTTCAAGCTTTTAAGACCCCAGACGCTATATCTGTTAAAGGCTGGACACCATCCACTTTCTTCCCCACATTTGCTTATGCACCCATTTTGTCTTCAGTGATTGTGCCTGGAGGGTGAGCATCACAGGATGCCAGTTTGTTAGAACAAAGTCATCTTGTATTGAGTGAGGGTATGAAGTGGCCTGAGTCCGTCCATGACCTCAGTGTATTGCCATATAAATATATGTACATAGGCCAGCACCTCTATTGTTATTAATTAATGTATTTAGGCATGTACACACCTATGTTTATGCCTCTATCAGTAGCATTGCTTCCTAGATCACTCCCTTGTTTACTTTTACTTTCCTTCTGCCCCACCATCATGCTGAGCAAACAATCGGGGTATTGGGTGAAGTGGTCCCCAACACTTAAATGGGTCCTCGGGAGCAACTTTAAAATTGTGGGAAAGGATAAAGACATTCAGTGGGTCATAGAGACTCCTCGTCCTATGCTAGGACTGAGAGAGTGAATGTATTTTTCCAACAAGCATATATGCAAGGCAATGACCTCCCCAAAACAGAATGTTCTTCAAAGTTATATGTTTAATTTTTTGATGGTACAACCTTATCTCCATTACACTTAATACATTTGTTAGATCTGCAATTTCATTTTTGGAAAGATTTTTTAAACTCATCTGTTTGGATGGCTGACAATACCTTCTTCCTTTTTTCTCCATTGCTTCAACGTCATTAAATCGCTGAACTTTCATGTCCCTGTGCGTTATCAGAAACAAAAAGAAATCTAGTGGAGTGAGGTCAGGTTAGTAAGGTGCATGGGGCAAGAGAGGAATACTGTTTTCTGTTTGTTTGTCTGTTTTGTTTTTGCCAAAAACTGGTGCACTGATATGGCTGAGTGAGCAGAAGCATTGTCATAGTGGCAAAACCAGTCCCCCATCTGCCACAAATCAGACCTTCTGGGTCTCACCCTGTTATGCAATCTTTTCAGAACCTCCAAATAGACAACTTGATTAACAATCTGACCTTGTGGGATGAACTCCAAATGCTCTGTAGACCTTGCACCAAAAAAGCAAAGCAAAATACAAACAAATGGGCTTTGTCGCGATCTCTGATTTCACTTGATGAGCACATCTTCCCCTTGCTTGATTGATGTTTGCTTTCAGGGTCAAAAGAATAACACCATATGTAGTGACCAGTAATGAACTTAGGAGGGGAAAGTCTGGGTCACTTTAGAGCTGTTCTTTCAAATCATGGCATGTTTCCACTAGACACTTCTTTTCTCGGTCAGTCAGAACCTAGCACAAATTTCTCACTGACCCTTCTTATTCCCAAATCTTCTGTTAAAATTTTCTGAACAGAACTCCAAGAAAGTCCAGATAACTTTACCATGTCTTCAATGGTCGGTCCACCGTCAGTCTCCAAGCACAAGAGCATGAAATTCATCAACATTTTCATACATCGGGGAAGTTGACCAATGTCCAGAATGAGTTTGTCATCAATGGATATTTCATCTTTTTTATAAAACAAGAAAGCTACTCATGTACTTGAGTTTTCACTATAGCATTGTAAGTTGGGTTCAATATCACAACAGTTTCTGTGACATTTTTCCCCAAGTATGAAATAAAATTTCACAGCTGCATGCTGTTCTCTTAAACTAGTTTTCACAAGAGATGAGGTTCCAGCAAAACTGATTTTGCCAAAAAGTTAACTGTGACCAAACAGAACCTTCCCAGGTGATGCCAATGGGTGCACTAACTCAGAGCAGGTTTCTTGATGCTCATCTAGCAGGAAAAATGCATACTATGAGAGCTTCACCCAGCAGAATTTTTCCCCATTTTTATAAGGTACCCCCTGGTAGGTTTCAAAGCTATGCGTAAGGTTTACAGAAACTGCTTCCTCCAAAGTGAAATTCCTGTTCATCATTTGTTCTTAGTGTGGAAGACCCACTGGTTTTGAACTGCTGACTTTGTGGTTAGAAATTCAATGCAATATCTACTATGTCATTAAGGTCCCCTAGCTCTTTAAATAGCAATACAAACAGGAGTGCTACTAGGAATGTAGTGTAAATGTGTGTGGGCTTATTCCAAGCAAAACGTGTCTCTGCCACCAGTTCAAGGCAGCATCACGTCCCAAGTTCTCTCAGGAATACACCGTCCTCATCTCCATATAGCGCCTTCAAAAATGAAAATGAAAATGCCACCCCACAGGAGGATCTGAATGCAAAGCTGACATGATTATCCAGGAGAGAACGAGAAGGTAAAATTCCTAACATGGCACAGAGATTTTGTTTCATGTATCTTGGAACATTTACAAAATGTTCCCACATTTATCCCACAAGAATAACCACAATGAATTCCCATGTACTCTGACCAGAGGAAAGAACCCTGGTGATAAACCATTGAACTGCTATCCAAAGGTCAGTGGTTCCAAACCCCTAGCCACTCTTTGGGCAAAACACAAGGCTTTCTACTCCCATCAAGATTCCCAGTCTCTGAAACCCACAGAGGAAGTTCTACCCTGTCCTGCAGGCTGCTGTAAGTTGGAATCTACTCAGGATCGGTGAGTTTGAGGTTTGCTGTTTGTCTGGCTGTTTGCTTTTATGACTGTGGTAATGTGGTGCTCAATTAAAGAGAGCAAGCTCAGGGGCACACGATTCTTTGAAGTCCAGCTCACAGCAACCCAAATTACATAGTTTCTAAGAGAACAAACTTTTGCTTGAGCAAACAGCTCCATATTTTTTCGGGAGAGCTGCAGGATTACTTGTACTGCCAACCTTGTGGTTAGTGGTTCAGAATCACACCCACTAGATCTCCTGAAAGTTGTTATATTCCCACCAATGTTTAGATCCACATGGCTCTGCACCCACAGGCCTGTGATCTCCCTGCACCGTGCTTCCCCTTTCTGTGCCATCAACGTGCAGCTACTTGAAGAGGACCTGGCTTGCACGGAACTGTGCATATGACTTGAACTGGACTGGGATACCCTCTTGATATAAGATTTGCCAAAGATTTTGCCAAAAGTATTTCTTGTTTCCAGATTCAATGCTCATGGAAGCAGCAGTCAAGAGTTCAAAAGACATGTTGCATTAGGTAAATCTGCTGGACAAGACCTCTTTAGAGTATTGAAAATTGAGGACATTACTTTGAGGATTAAAGTGAGCCTGAACCAACCCACAGTATTTTCAATAACTTCATATATATGTGAGAGCTGGGCATTGAATAAGGAAGCCTGAATGAGAATCAATACATTTGAATTGGAGTGGTGGAGAAAGACATTGAAAGAATCATGGACTACTTAAAGGACCAACCAAACTGTCTTGGGAGAAGTACAGCCAGAGTACTTAGAGGCAAGGATGGTAAGACTTGGTCTTGCATATGGACATGTTGTCAGGAAAGACCAGACCTCAGAAATAGACATTGTGTTTGGTCCAATAGAGGTGCATCTAAAGAGAGGAGGGCCCCCAAGGAAATGGATTGACACTGTGCCTGCAGAAATGTATCCAGACATAGGAACAATTGTGAGGGTGATACAGAAGTGGGCTACTTTTCATTCTGCTGTGCATAAGACCATTAAGGATTGGAACTGACTTGATGGTACCTACAACAAGAGCATTCGGGACCTTCCGATGTGATTCTTCTCCAAGAAGTAAGTAGTGGTAGTCAGGCACCATTCCCTTCTTCTGATCTCATAAACTTAGAGACTGAAGTTCCTTTACCCATTAGTCCATTGGACTAAGTGCTTTCATGTGTCTTCAAATTTTTCTCACACTTCTTTCCTCTAGATAAGGAGAGACCAATTGTTCCATCACAGATGGCCACTTTGGAACTTTTAAGATTGCACTCAATACTAGCCAATGTAGAAAGTAGACTTTGTGCACTATGCTATGTCTGATTCCCCCAAAGGTTATCCCCCAAGATTATGCTCCTGAGATCCTAAGCCAAGAATTCATTCCCTTGAGATTTTTTAATATCTCTGACATTTTCATAATCTGTATGCTCCACTCAAATTGATGGAATAAATTGATTGATTGAAACATTTTAATAAGCTGAAGCCCTGGAAGCCCTCACTCATCTATGCCAAGAAATTTAAAAACAGCTACCTGACCAACTGATGTAAGAGATCAATATTTTTGACCACTCCAAAGAAAAATGACCATCATCTCTGTATAACTGACTGGTCATCCCATCAGCAGAGAATCCTGAGCAGATTTATGATTGACCAGAGTTTGCTTTCAATTGCTGATCCTTGAATCAATAAATATTATTCAACACATTTATGTTACCAAAAAAAGAAAGACAAGTGATCCTCCAAATACAGAAATTATCAAAAATATCATTAATATTACATAAAAAGAAATTTTTGCCAAAGATCATTCAATGACAGTTAACAAGGAGCTGCCAGAAGTTCAAGGCAGACTCAGAAGAGAACATGGAACAAGGGATACCATTGCTGACCATAGATGGATCTTGGCTCAAAGCAGAGAATCCAAGAAAGATGTTTGTTTGTGTTTTATTGATTATGCAAAGGCATTCAATTGCATTCTTCGAAGAAGTGCCATCAAAAAGCTCCTTAAATTCAAGGAGGTTTAGACTTCATCATTAGACTTTGTCTCACATGCCGTAGACATGTTGTCAAGAGATCGCATGCTTCAAGAAGAAGGGCCGTGACAAAGAGGAAGACCCTTGACGATACGCACGGATACAGTGGCTGTAACAATCAGCTCAAACATCATAACAATTGGGAGGATGGTTCAGGATCGGGTAGGGTTTTGTTCTGCTGGGTACAGGATTGCCATGGGTACAAGTCAACTTGACTGCACCTACCGACATCCTCCACTACGTTCACGGATACAGTTGTAAACTCATGGCAGTCATGTTATTTCTGTGGTGACCTGTACAGGAATATGACTCTGTATAGGAGTGCTGAGGCTATAAATCTTTACTGGGAACAGGTAGCCTCATCTTTCTCAATCAGAGGAGCTAGTGGGTTTGAACCTCAGGTATTGCCACTAATTATCCTAAGCTTACTCACCGGCATCTGAGGGGCTACAGAAATGGTTGCAGCAAAGGAAATATCTGTGTACAATTATCTCTGTCAAACAGACCTATATTTGTAAGTGTACTCCCACACCAATTCAGCCTGAGTTTATGTGTGGACTTGTTGTTGTTGTTTGTTGTTGTTAGGGGCCATCCAGTTGGGACCTGTGCACAACAGAAGAAAGTACTCCATGGCCCTGTACCAGTCTCACAATTGTCCCTATACCCGAGTCCATTGTGACATCCATTGTGTCACTCCATCTCATCAAGAACCTTCTTCTCTTTGCTTCTCGGCCTTTTGACAAAGATCAAGTGTAAGAACCTTCCTCTTTTTCGCTACTGAGCATGATGTCCTTTGCCAGGAACTGGTCTCTCCTGACAATGTGTCCAGGGTCTGTAAGACGAAGTCTCGCCATCCTTGCCTCTAAGAAGCACACTCGCTGCACTTCTTTCAAAACAGACTTGTTTCTTCATTGGGCAATTCATGGTATTTCATTATTCTCAACCAGCATTCCCTCATAGGTCACTCCTATTGCAGGATTGTGTCTGTAATCTGTAATTTTGTAGTCTTTAACGCTTGCTTTCCTTTCAGTGTCTGACCCTGCCCATTTTTTTGCCTACTTCCCAATTAATGTATATTTCTTTTCCTTTCACCAAAACTCTTGAAATCAACTTGGCTTCCTCTCCATTTGGAAGTTCTATAACTATAGCCTTCTGTTTGTGCTTCACTTCGCCATCTTTCTCACTACAGATTGATGTGTCTGGCATCTTACGTTCAGGCTTGTGGGTTCTTTTACTTTGGATACTTCTCCACCCAAGTTGATGTCAATGTGATTCTGTATCTGAACTTGCTATCTGTATTTCTTCCCAGTTTTCCTTTTCTTTCTTTTGGATTATTGAGTGGGTTCTAATATCTCATTTTATGTTCTTGGAAGTAATTTTATATTTTGCTCTTTGTTATGTTATTTCAGTCACTTTGTGGTTTCTAGTGTGCATATTTATTCTACCATAGTCTACTTTCCAAGGACAAGACATAAATTCACTTATAGTGTAAGAACTTTCATTTTTATTTTATACTTCCATGTATGCCTCCCAGGACTTTGTACTACTATTTTTACTTCCACATTTCTTACAGGCCTAAATTACATTATTTTCATTTTTGTCTTAGTCAATTATCTTTCAAAGACGTTTAGGTAATATGAAAAAAAATCATTTTATATTTATTGTCACAGCTGTCATTTGTGGGACTACCCCTGCCCATTTTTTGTTCATGCCTGGAGGCCACTCCTTTAAAATATTTTCTCATTGCTATTTTTTTCTGTTCATGATAAATTGCTTCAGCTTTTGAAAAGGAAAACTGAAACAGATTTGGATTCTTTTGTGACATACAAGTCAGTTTCAGACAACAAACAGAAAAGAATTGCTTCAGCTTTTGTATATCTGGGGGGGAAAACAATCTTTATTTTTGCCTCTATTTTTCAAAGCTCCTTTCACTAGGTAAAGAATTCCAGGTGGACAGATTTCTCAGTATTTTTTTCTCTCCCTAATACGGTGCTTCACTGTCACAAAACTTGCTTACGTTGCTTTTGTGCAAAAAATTTTGCTTTCAGCTTTATCTGTATCCTCTTCGATAGCATGTGTCCTTTTCTTCAGTTCCTTTAAAGATCTTCTCTTTATCACTGGTTTTGTACCATTTGGTTGGCATGCACCTTGAAGCACTTTCCTTGTGGCCTGGGTTCATACCATTCTTTGATCTGTGAGTCTGTGGTTTTATCAAATTTGGAAACTTTTCAGCTATAATTTCTTCAAAGATATTGGTCCGCTTTTCCACTCTTGGCTTCTCTCCACGTCTGCTGATGGTTGATTGAATATCAGACATTTTAAGTTTTCCCTCTTGGGCTTCTACCCCAAAACTCCACCCACTCTAAGTTTGTCCTAGTAAGCAGCTACAGCTTTTGGGTGCAGATGACACCCATGTGCCCTGGCACCTGTCTGCACCATGATCTCTGTCTGCACCAAAGCACCTCTGCTAACCAGGGCTCCTGTATGCACCTGGACACTTGTATATACTGTGGCAGCTGTGGACACTGGGGCAATAAGAGAAAGAGGAGAAGATTGAGGACAGATTTGGATTCAGGTACTACACCAAATGAAGGAGTCCTTGGTCATTGTGTTAGTCCAGGTAGACCAGAGAAACAAATTCATGGACACGTACATGGATATAAGGGTAGCAAGGTTTATATACAAGAGGAATGGGACATTGAGAAAGCATCCCAACACAGTCCAGTTCAAAGTCATAAGTCCGATATTAGCCTATATGCACAATACCAGTCTATAACATCTCCTTCTGACTCATGAAGTCACAGGTCAGTAGGTGCAGAATCCCGGCACTGGCAGGGGTCTCCCCGTGGCTCCTCGCTTACAGGACTCAGGGTCCATCAACAGCATCCAGTGGTGGCAGAAGCAACTCATCACTGGCAGGGGCCTCCGCGTGGCCTCTCCAGCTTCTCAGAGGTCTGGTTCCATCAGGGTAAGGCCATGTGGCTTCTCCTCTAGCTCCTCCAGCTCCTTGGTCACTGCCATCTGGTCTTGTCCGTAATTCGTCGTCTCAGAGACTGACTTCCAACAACTGGGGAGATGACTTCTCATCTCCATGAGGGAAATATGACAAAATTTCCCAGAAGTCTCAGGAGAAAGCCATTCCCACACAGAGGCCTCATTGGCTACTCAATAGCTATCTCCAGATTAACAGGCCAGACTCCACCTCTACATCTCAATCATGAAATTGGCATAACAAATACATGACTGCCACAGTCACCATAGTCAGAATGACCTGGAAATTGTGTGAAATGTAGAAAATGTGTCTTAGTAAATTAGAGGAGCAACAAAAAAAGAGAAATACCAACAACAGGATGGATTGACACAGTGACTGCAAAAATGGACTCAAAAGTCAGAACAACTGTGAGACTGGTGCAGGACGGGGCGATGTTTCCACGTGTTGTCTGTAGGACCGCAGTGGCAGTTAGGTTTTAGATCAACTTTATATGAAAGTGCAGAGGGTGGGATCTAACCTGACAATCAGGCAGTAGCCCAATGATGCCCCCTTAGGGTTGTGGCCTTTTGATAAATGAGAGACTAGGGATGTCTCCCTTCTCTCTGTGTGCCTTCATCTTCCTATTTGCTGGGACTCTGCCTGCCCATCTGGGATACCCAGCCGTGGGAGTCGGTGGCACCCTGCTATGTTTACACTGACCTTGGATCCATGTGACTCTGAGTCCACACCCACTGGCCTATGATCTTTGTTTCTCCCTCTTCACCTTTCTGCATCACCTGCCTGCAGTTACATGAGTCTGAAGAGGTCCCCAACTTGCATGGGACTTATGGACTTATGGACTTACATTGGACTGGTCTGGGATAAGTTCTTGACATCAGCATATTTCTTGATATAAGATTCCTTCATATCCATAAATGAGTAAGTGACTTTGTTTCTCTAGCTCACCCAGTCTAAAACAGTCACTATACATTGGAACCAACTCAACAGTCCCTAACAACAGATGGTGTGCTTGAGTGATCATCACCCATGAAACCTGAGGGAAGCTTCAGAGATGATCCCGGGCTTGGGACCTGGTGTCAAAGAGACTCAGGGCAGCACATTTAACTAAGCGCTTAGACAGTGCTTTGGAGAAATTGAGGTCACAGTGGAGTCCCCAGGCTGTGTGTTTAGCTGGCAGAGATATGACAAAAAAATCACAGCATGAGGCTGCCTGCAAACACCATCGGTCTTCTCAGATCCGTTCGTTTGTTTGATTAGTTGAATCTCAGTCCCTCATGTGCAGTGGGTTAAGCCTTGTTTCACTTAAACTGGTGTTTCCTAAAGCAATTTGCATGACTTGCCTTATTTTAAAGAAATATGCATGCTGTCTGTAGACAATAACCCCACCATTGCAAAGAACTCTTGTTCAGTAGAAAACACAGTTTCTAATAGATGCAGCTGTATATGTGTATCTTCTTTCATGAAATATTCCAGTTGAATATTCACTCTAATGATCCACAGATGCCATGTAAAATAATCAATTTAAGAAACCGTGTTCTTCTCGCGGAAGTTGTGGGGAAGATCACATGGCAAGGAGGGACTGAGTGGATAGAGTATCCACTGAAATAGGGTATTGGTATAGGATAGGGATAGGGTATGGTCTGAAATAGGGAGGCCAAACATCCAACAGGTGGAAGCAACCGAGAACAGATGTATTCTACTCTGGTGAAGAATCCCCAAGAGTGCACAAGGAAGAAGGAGAGCCATGCACTGCACTGCCAACTAGTTGCTGGAGTCCATTTCAGAAGGTTGGAAGTACACCTGACCAATAGGCCCAGAGAAAAGCTCCATCATGGAATCCCTAGATGAAGTCCAACTTCAGCGATTCCTGTGCTACATGGAGGAAAGAAGAGAAAACATCACACTCCTGATTTCTGCTCTCCAGGAGTTTCCACTGAGGTGCCACGTGGTGGCATGACCAGCAGCACCAATTCATTAACAAGAAAGCCTCCTACCCTTTGCCATCACAGCAGTAAGTAGAATCTAAGACACAGTCCACACTATTCCAATTACAAGTGCACACCTGGGAAATCACAAGACAAAGTAGTGGCAACTTTGATGAAATTAGTAAATTGTCAAATGGAGGCTGCGATAGCTGTATAACCTGCTGTCAATTTGGGACTTGAGAGGATTAAGAGTGAAGAGCTTGGAGTCTGTCAATCATCTGGTTATAGCCAAGGAGGCCTCTGTGTGGTCATGGTTTTCTCCTAAGAATTCTGGAAACTCCTGCTTTTCCCTCGTTGGAGGCAGGAGACACTGTCTCTCTCTCTGATCACTCCCTTGGAGAGGTTCTACTGACAAGAATTTATGGTCTTGATCTGGACTGGGATGTTTTCTCAATATTCAATTGTTCTTGCATATAGAGCTCTTTCTTCTACACATGAGTCTCCCTGGAATTGCTCCTCTAGTCTACTGGGACGAACACACAGGCTCACCTTTTGACCGAGTCCCTGGTGGCACAATGAGTTATGCATTGGGCTGCCACCTGCAAGGTCGGCAATCCAAAAGCACCAGCTGCTCCACAGAAGAAAGCTGAAGCGTTCTACTCATTGAAAAATCTACAGTGCTAAAGCCCACTGAAAAGTTCCACCCTGTCCTGTTGGGTGGTTGTGAGTCGGGATCAACTCCATGATAGTGAGATGCTGATTGTAGGCACCACAATAGGTTTAAACATAGCAAAGTCTGTGAAGTTGGCTGTGAGCCTGACAATATCAAGTGCTGCAATACAAAAGGTTAATCTGAGTCAGAGGGCCTCAGCCAGTAACTAACAACAGGAAATGCATATTAGTCTCATCAAGATGATTCAAAATAGAATTATCGAGTGCCATGTGGCCTTTTTGTTCTAATAATTGCTACATGTTTATAATTAGGAAAACAGCCTGATAAACCCAAATCATGTATGATAATTAACCAGATGAGAGGTCATTAAAGGGCCTAGTCATCGTGTGATGAATTCTGAGCTTGGTTATGGTGTAACAAATTAAGATGAGGAGAGCTTACCTTTGGAATACATCACCACCTTCTGTATCTCCAATGAATTAAGTGTCTTGTCACCATAATTAGCCCTTCCTTTCCTATTCCGATATTTTCTGTTTCATGAAACAATGACAAAAATAGAATGATATGTTAAGTAACCTACTCAACTCTGTTGAACCAAGAATTCCTTATTACTGAAACCTTGACCTGAGTGCAGTGACTTTAAGGAAAGGCTGAATTTTTTGCTCATCCATTACAGCATTCAAATAAAAACTTGGCTTGTAAAATATTTGCCAAGCTACTTATCTACAAAAGGCAAATATTTGGCAAGGTCCTTATCTGAGGCTGACTGTATGGAAGTGGAGTTTCTCAAAACCTTTGTTTTATTCACAAAAAATATATATGATCTAAGAAGATTTGTGAATATAGGTTTCTACCAACAAGAACCAGTCAATAAGAGGAGGTAGATTCTGACTCCTGGAGACCCTTAATCATAGAGTGAGACAAATGGAAGAACTATGAAGTCAAAGATCTAAACAAAGATTTCAAGGGAAGCTCAAGAAGACAAAGTAAATTATTATAGTGAAGTGTGCAAAGACCTAGCGTTAGAAATTCAAACAGGAAGAACCCACTGAGCATACCTGTAACTGAAAGAACTCAAGAAAAACTTCAAGCCTTGAGTTGAAATCTTCAATTATTCTATCAGGAAAATATTGAGGGGAAATATAAGGAGCTAATACCGAGGGCTTAAGTAGAAAGAAACTGTTTTTAAAATGATGATAGCCACAAATGTACAATGTGCTTTGGATACAATGGATGGATGGATGGATGGATAGTGATGAGTTGTATGAGCCCCCAATAAAATAAAATAATGTCTTATATGTGTGTATGTGTGTATATACATATATATATGTGTGTAGAGAGAGATATGCAGGACACATTCAAAAAAGATAGAAGGATTACCCAGAGTCACTGTACTGAACAGCACTAGTCAACATTCCACCATTTCAAGGGGTATCATACAAAGAAAACCATTGGTACTGAAAGAAGTTCAAGCTGTGCTGAAAGAACTAGCCACAAACAAGACCCCAGGAATGCATGGAATCCCAATTAGAATATTTCACCAAGCTGATAAAGCACCAGATGTGTTCACTTGTCTATGCCAGGAAATTTGGAATAAAGTAGATGGACAACTCACTGGAAGAAATTCATGCTTGCGCCCATTACAAGAAAGGTGACCCCTCAGAGTGTTCAAATTATAGAACAATATCATTGCTATCATAAGCAACATTTTGCTAAAGATTATCCAACAATGATTACTGCAGTCAATTGACATGGAGCTGCCAGAGAGATTCAGGTCAGATTCAAAAGAGAACTTGTAACAAGGGTTATTGTTGCTGAGGTCGGATACATCTTGATTAAAAATGAGAATAGCAGAAAGATGTGGGCTTGTTTTTCATTAAGTACTATGTGGATCATAAAAAAGTATAGGTAGCCTTAAAAAGAATGGGAACCCCAAAACATTAGGAGTGCCCATGCTGTGCATGGATTAAGTTGTGCCAACAGAACCATGCCATACGGCTTCGTCTGAAATGAGGAAAGATGTGTGTTCACATTGCATCCTCTCAGCATACTTACACAATCTGTATGCTAATAAGTCAACAGAGAAGCTGGGTTGCGTGAAGCAGAATGAATTGTTAGGATTGGAGGAAGACCCACGATACACAAATGACACAACTTTGCTAACTGAAAGTGAAGAGGACTTGAAGCACCTTCTGATGAAGACCGAGGATTACAGTCTTCCATAACACATGACACAAGACATCTTCACAGTGTTGAAAAGCAAGGAGGTTGCTTTGAAGCCAAGGTATATTGGATCCAAGCCATGGTAGTTTCAATTGTCTCATAGGAATATGAAAGTGACACATGAACAAGGAAGATCGTCGAAGAAGAATCCCTGCATTTGAACTATGGTGTCTGAAGAATATTGAAAGTGCCATGGACTGCCAAAAAAACAAACATCAGTATTGGTAGATATACAGGCAGAGCATTTTCTAGAAGCAAGTTTAATTTAGCCTCTGTACTTTCTACATGATATTAGGATGGACCAGTCCCTTGAGAAGAATTTCATGCTTGTTAAAATATAAAATATTCTGTATAACAATATTTACATTCTAAAATTCTTATACATTTTAGACTTTTAGTCCCTTTATATATTTTTAAAGGATCCCTGGTAGAGAGACTTCTATATATGTCTCTTTATATTATAAACATGAGCTACACATAGTTTTTAACAGGTACTTATTGCTTTTTACAATATTTCTTTGTTTTTAGTTTAAATGCATTTTATTTTTAAATAGCCTACACTTGTTTTTTTTTCCTTTTAAAAAAAGCCCCTGCTTCAACTAAATCAAGATCAAAAGTAAATGAAGAGCTCACAGTGATATCAGTTCCGTTTGTCTAAGTCCTGGTGTCATGTGGATGAACAGCTGGTTAGGATGAGGCAGCTGTTTGTGAGTTGCCCACCGTGCTAACAATTCTCCATCTCTAAGCCGTCCTTAAAGATCATACACGGGGTCACACCATCTTCACGGTGGTCCAGGAGAGCAACCATGCCATCTGGATTCATGTTCTTACGAATAAAGAACTGGTCATTTTTGAAATTGGCAAGGATGTGCTTGACTTGTTCTGCAGCTCCTGTCATAAAAACCTTTCCTCTTTCTGGTTTCTGCTCTTCAAGTTTGCCTTTGATTGATTTCGTGTAGTCTTTGATGTACTTCTTGTAGGCTTCTATTGTGAAGCTAGTTTCCTGCACCTGATGGTTCATGACAATATCCACACCAGTGACCATGGTGCTTTCTGTTCCATCGCCATTGGGACCTTCAGCTGGGGCATCGCCACCAATGAGCCAGTCATTGATGCTAGCTTCGGTCCTACTGAAGATGGTCATCTTGCCCTCCACTTCCCCTCCACACAGACCGTCTGTCATCTCCCAGATCTTGTAGATGTCCGAGAACATCCCATCATGGCTGATGAGGTCCCAGTAGATGATCAAGATGGCAGCCAGGGAAGCAGTGGCGGCTCTGGATGAGCAGGAGCCCAGAGCTCTGAGCGAGCGTGGTGCAGCCAGAGCGGAGCTGGGGGCGGGGGGAAGCAGGAGGAAAGACTGTGTACAATATTTCTAAAGTACTGATTCTCTGCAGTGTTGTGAAATACTGGTAACATCTGAAGTCAAACACTTTAGGAAATTTTTAATTGGAAAAAAACACAATTTTAATGATTATTGGGTTCAAAGTATGTTTTTCTTATGCTGCCCATAAATATCATAATAATATACCAAACTCCATGGGTATTATGCTCCATCAACTAAAAGTGAACCAGAAATCTTTAAATTTTTTGCTGTTGTTCACTAATTTTTAAAGTTATCTGTTTTTTTTATAATCGCAGCACAGAGGAATGTACATGAACTTAAGTGACCCAATGTCAGCAATGAGGCCTCTGTGTGGGAATGGCCTTCTGTGAATCCTAGGAACACCTGGATTTTCCTCCTGGGAGGTTAGAGAGACTCTCTCTCTCTCTACTCACTCCCTTGGAAACTCTCTACTGACAAGATTCACTCCTTAGAGACACTCTACTGACAAGCCACGCCTTGTGAGCTGGAAAAGCCATAAGGGCCTACCCTGATGCAATGAGACCTCGGGAGCCTGAGGAGCCACATAGAGACCCCCACCAGCATCGAGATGCTTACAACGCCACTGGATCAACAAGACTTCCAACTCACTGACTTGTGATGCTGCAACCTGTTGCAGGCAGCATCATGGCATGATTCCGTGAGTCTGAAGAGGACTTTATAGATTGGTATTGGACATGTGGGCTAATATTAGACTTATGGACTTTACCTGGACTAGACTAGGACATTTTCTCAATATTCAATTGCTCTTGTCTCTAAACCTCTTTCTTTTACATATATGTGCGTTTATAAATTTGTTTCTCCAATCGACCCAGACTAGCACACATACTGTTGTAAGCCATTCTGAATCACCAGCCTGCTCACTCCTTAAGCAGTCTGTCGCCACAAGCAACAATCTCTTTTGTAACAAGGAGAGTCAAGACCAGAGCCCAGAAATAGAAGGTTTGGACAAGTGTGATTCGAGAATAGCTGGGAGGATTGAATGCTTCCCAGCAGTGCCAGGTAGGCAGCAATATTCAATTATGCCTGCCTTTGCCGAGATCAACTTACAAGGGTCCGCTTATACTCTGTAACATTCACTCTGCAATGAAGAATTCTCATTTTCCTAATTCTGACAAGGAAGGGATGATATAACCATGTAAAGCAGATGGCAGTAATGTCACAAAGCGAACTTCTCTCTAATTGAGTAAAGCAGCTTCACAGTAAAGTTATCAAATAACACCTGATGAAAACAAGGATTGACAGAATTTTGGATAAGGTCCGATGATGTTGGATGAAGGAACTAAAGGAAGAAAAATAAACCTTGAGTAGAATTTTGTTTTCTATAATACACTTAAGTGGAACAAATGTTCTCTGCATTACTGAAAGTGCTCTAACGAGGGACAGGATGCCCTGTTTGTGCTGCTTGTTTTGTTTAACCCACAACACAAGCCCCTCTTGCTTTACTCCACTTTCTCACAGCATCAAGTCTGCTGCTGGTGGTCAACAAGTATCTGACGAAGAAGAAAGAGAATGAGTGAGCCGGCTTCTTAAAAGCATCATGTCATATCACATCCATGTTGGTGAGCTTACAAGTGGTGACCAGCCACAGAAATAGTCCATGTACTAAAACAGTTGATTGAAAGAACTGTCTTGAAATCCACAATGATGGCTTTTCTCACGTACCATGGATTCTAAAGGTGTGCCCCCAAAGGATTTTGACACATGAAGGGGTTTTGCACCTCAGTATTGCTTGCCATTTCATTTCAAACTTACATCTAAACACCTGATAACTCCGTCTAATGAGAGATAACCACAATTAATTGCCTACTACGAAATAACAAATATCAAAGTATAGTTTTATTTTGTTTCATTATTACTAGGATTAATGCATATTAACTAGGACTAATACAAATATCAAATCATTCTATAGTTCAATCACAATCCTGTCCAGCAGAATTTACATTTGCTACCACAGTCAATTTCCAAGTCTTCTTTTCTATATAGACCCCTTGACATCATCACCCCTACACCCCCCCACCCACCTTCTTCATGTCCCCCTCTGCACAAAACCCTTATTCTGATTGCTGGCTCCTGAGACATCCCCTAATATGTACAATTAAAAGCAAAACAAAATAACACAAGCAAAAATAGAAACATAAGATTTCGGAAAACAGATCAGGTCCTGCATTCGTCTAGAGGGACTGCTGACAAGTTTTAATTGTTCAAGTCAGGCTTCTGCCTTTGGCCTTCTATGCACAACTCGCCAATGCACTCTGTTTAGTCATCACTTTCCTCCTACCACTCAGTTGTGGATAAAAGGAGTTCCTCAGAGGTTTATTTCCTGTATAGTTCCACCAGTGAGCCTTGAGCTCTCACTGTCATCCACAGCCTTCTGCAAACCAGATTCTCAGACTTTAGGCTCTGATCTCAAACCTGTCCTTCACCTTCAGATCATATGCTTCACAATCCTTCGTGACTGATGATGGGGTCTTTCTTCCGTGTGGATTTGGTTGACATCTCTCTTAGATGCTTGTTCAGAGACAAGCCTTTAAGAGCCCAGATGCTGCTTTTACTGATAGCCAGGTACCATGTGATTTCTTCTCCATATTTTTCTATAGCATCCATGTCCTCCTCTGTGTTCCATTCCTGAAAGTGAGTATCGAGCAGGGCCATGATGTAAGAACTAATTGTTCTTACATTGGAGCTGGATTTAGTGTGAGCCTCAAAACCAATACTGTATCTGTTCATGTGTCTTTTTGTTTGTTTTTTGGTCTTTCAATTTACTCTTACTTGGAATTAGCCCAAATGTCATGTCATTGCATTGTTCAATCTCATCAAGCAGAAGTATACCATTGTTTTCATAATAAATTCCCAAGCATCCCATTTCTTCCTGGGTAATCTAACATCATCTCCGTTTTATTGTTTCCCTTTTCCTGTACTCCTCGCTGACCTACTTGTTCTATTTGATATCTCTATAGGTTCATCAATCTTGGGTTTCATTTACTGAAAAAGATAAAAATGGGGCTGAGCCCCGGTGGCGTAGTAGTTGTGCACAGGACTGTGGCCCACTGGGTTGGAGGTTCAAATCCAGCAGCAAGGCTGGGCTTCCTAATCCCACCACCAGAGGGCAGTGATGCCCCCCCAAAAAAAAGATAAAAATGTATTTCAAAGCTTCACGAGGCTAAGCTCCCATTCCATAGCACGTCTGCAATATACCCTGATAGGAACAAAACCCAAATATATCAGAATGAGAGGCACAGGTTTTCTGGAATAATACATATCTTAACAGAATATTTAAGGCCTCAGTGTAGCAAGACCTTATTTGTCCACCTACCAACAACTCTCCAAAATTGGTACAGCTATCTTCTGCTTCCTTAGAAACCTTGTATTTTCTGGTTTAAGTCTGCAAGTTCTAGGTGCATCTGAGGAAAACTTTGATTTATCCTGTGGAATTCCTGTGTGGGATCTCATTGCTACAGCCTCTGGAGCATGATGGGCACCTTGTAGATACAGGATTCAGAGTCCCGCCACACAATGA
Organism: Nesogale talazaci; assembly: GCA_004026705.1. Taxonomy (NCBI): domain Eukaryota; kingdom Metazoa; phylum Chordata; class Mammalia; order Afrosoricida; family Tenrecidae; genus Nesogale; species Nesogale talazaci. Next base: position 148,402 of record PVJH01002439.1, on the reverse strand, counting down.
CAGCAGGCCTGGGTCCCAGGGTGCAACCAGAAGCCCAGGGTAATGTGATCCTTCCAATGCATGCCCCAAACACCCTCTAGTGCCCCCCAAAGCATTTTCAGTCATTCTTCCTCAGACTGAAAGTCAGTCCCCACACTTTTTCTACCAACAGATAGGCCATTGTGTCCCCCCAGATGTGTTTGTTCTGTTTCCCCTCTCCTGGATTGCTCTACCAATCGAAATTCTTCATCCCACTGATAGAGCTGTCTGCCCCTTTTGTAATGGTGGGGGGTGTGGCTCATCAAAGAAATACATGCCAAGGGCCAAGAGGAAAAGGCAAGCCAGTAATAGTGCAGCACAGCACCGATGAAACACACAACACACAACATTCCGTTAGTTCTTTAATGCTACCTCCCCACTCCCTGGCCCACTATCATGACCCTATCTGACTAGACAAGAACATGTATTCTGGTACAGATAAGAGCTCAAAACTCAGAGAATACAGGATAGATAAACCCCTAAGGACTAGTAAGGGGAGTATCAAAACTAGGAGGGTTAGGGACACTGGGGTGGGATGGGGGGCAATGGGGAACCAATCACAATGATTGCTGTATGTCCCCATGCCAGGGGGGCAGACAACAGAAAAGTGGATGAAGGGAGACAGCAATCAGTGTACATGAAAAAGAATTTTTATAAATTATCAAGGATTCATAAGGGAGGGAGGAAAAAAATAAGGAGCTGATACCAAGGACTCAAGTAGAAAGAAAATATTTTGGAAAACTTGCTGTTTTCCCCAAACTGTCATCAAGTCAATTCAAGTCCTGGAGGTCCTATAAGAGATGGTGAAATACTTACAATTATGGAAGGTTTTATCTCAGTTGCCTTTAATTCTTGAAAACCTCCCGTGTCTTCCCCTGCCTTCATCATCTTATTGTATATCATCTTCTCCTTCACCCAAGGTAACCCCTGCCAATTCTGGAACTTCCCTTCCCCCCCTTTCCTTCTCATGCCTGATAACCTTCAAATAATACTTTTTGAACAAGCTACATATGTTGCATATCATAAAATGTAATAATTTAATTTTATTAAGAAAAGTTGTACAATCATCAAGCCATTACCACCATCAACTTCAGAACATTCTCTTCTCCTATGACAGTTGTTATATCCACATTGCCCTAACCCAATCCTCCCTTACCATGCCCTTAGGCAATTGTTAATCCAGTTGTCTCCGTACATCTACTATCTTATCTTTCACATACAGAAAATCATACAAAACATAGACAGGGAGGCTGAGCCCCAGTGGCATAGTGGTTGAGTGCAGGACTGCGGCCCACTGGCTTGGTGATTCAAATCCAGCAGCAGCGAGGCTGGATAGCTCCTATGACCACCATAAGACAGTGATGCCCCCCAAAAAAACAGACAGGAAGGAAACAAACAAAAAACAAAAGCCAACAACCATGACTAGCCAAAACATAGAAATGTCTCAAATAAAAAGATAACAGAAAGTAATAAAAACTAAAACAATTTTAGATTGAGTCAAAAGGGAGATCAAATGATAAGTATTATATGTTATCCCAACTATATTGCAATAAGATAATTTTCAGTGCTGTCTGCCTGATAGGGCTATTCCCAACCCTCTGCTATGGTCAGAGGAAATTCAGTGGAGGCTTAGACCATATATGAACTCTGCAAGTGGATTTAGGACTTCCATTGTCATCCATAGACTTCTGTGAGTCAGAGGTTCACAATTAAACCTCCAACACCATTCCCTCTTTCAGATTTGGATTTTATTATTTATAATCCTTGGATCACATATGGTGGTGTGCTACTTCCATGTAGAGTTGACACATCACTTAGATGGCTGTTTGCTTAAGGCAAACCTGTAATATCCCAGATGCCTTTTTTTTTTTTCATTTTTGCTAGGTGGGCCTGATAGTTGGACACCATCTAGTTTCTTCACCACACTTTGTTATAACACCCATATCTTCAGTGATCTCCAAATAATGTTTCTTTTAAGGTAAAAACAATGGGACTAACAGTTCTGGGGTACAGGAGAAAGGGACCTTGGGGAAAGGAAGTGGATATTAACAAACCCAGGGACAAGGGAATAACATGTGATCTAAAAGTGGCTGTGAGGAGGGTATAGGAAGGCTGATAAGGCTTGATCAAGAGCAATGTAACCAAAAGGAATTACTGAAACCCAAATGAAGGCTGAGTGTGATTTTGGGACAAGAAGAAAATAAAAAGAAATAGAAGAAATAAATAGGAGGAAAAGGGCATTTACAGAGGTCTAAATACAGGCATATACATATGTAAATATATTTATATATTATGAAGGAGAAATAGATCTCTGTGCATATATTTAGAGGGTTAAAATTAAGGCAGCAGATGGACATTGGGCTGCCACTCAAGTACTCCCTCAATGCAAGAATATTTTTTCTGTTTAACTGGTATTCCATGATGCTCACCTTCCTGACATCATCACTGAAGACAAAGCAGGTGCATAAGCAAATATGGTGAAGAAAGCTGATGGTGCCAGACTATCAAAATATATAGCTTCTGAGGTCTTAAAGGCTTGAAGGTAAACAAGTGGCCATTGAGCTGAGACGCAACAAAGCCCACCAGGAAGAAGCACAGCAGCCTGTGTGATCATGAGGTGTCAAAGGGATCAGGTACCAGACATCCAAAAACAAGGAATCATATCATTGTGAATGAGGTGGAGTGCAGACCCAAAGCCCATCTGTAGGTAACTGGACATTCTCTTATAAAAGGATCTCAGGAAGGAGATGAGCCAGTCAAGGTACAGTATAGCAATGATGAAACATACAACTTCCCTCTAGTTCTTTAATGCTTCCTCCTCATCACCATCATGATCCCAATTCTGCCTTACAAATCAGTCTAGACCAGATGATGTACACTGGTACAGATAGGAACTGGAAACACAGTGAATCCAGGACTGATAAAACCCTCAGGACCAGTGGTGAGAGTGGCTAACCTGGAAGGCTGGAAGGGAGGCGGGGTAGAAAGGGGAAACAAATCACAAGAATCTACATATAACCCTCCCCCTGGGGGGGATGGACAATAGAAAAGTGGATGAAGGGATATGCTGGACAGTGTAAGACATGACAAAATAATAGTAATTTATAAATTATCATGGGTTTGTGAGGGTGGAGAGAGGGGGAGGGAGGTAAGGAGGGAGGGGGGATTGAGCTGATATCAAGGGCTCAAGTAGAAAGAAAATGTTTTGAGAATGATGATGGCAATAAATGTACAAATGTGCTTGACACAATGGATGAATGGGTGAATTGTGATGAGTTGTATGAGCTCCCAATAAAATGATTTTTTTAAAAAACTTGTCTTGACTTTTTACAATAATAATAATATCATGAAAGATTTGTGATTTCCTCTCCAAGTTTATTCAACTTGCGAGGTGTTTCATAGATTCATCATTATTCTTTAACTTTGTGTAGTACTTCCTTGTGTGTATGTATCAAAGTATATTTACCCATTCTTCTTCCCTTGATGAGCATCTAGTTTGTTCCCATCATTTTTGCTATTATGAATAGCGCTGTGATGAACCTAGGTGTGCATTTATCTGTGTGCTGCCGCTTTTACTTCTCTAGGATACATACCAGGTAAAGGGGTTGCTGTGCCATATGGTATTTCTGTTTCCAACTTTTTGAAGAAGGGTCATGCCACTTTCCACTGTAATTGCACCATTTTGCAGTCACAGCCACAGCGTGTTAAAGTTTTAGTCTCTCTGCACCATCGGGGCACAAAATTCTTAATGTCACTCTTCTAGCCTGCTTATACCCCCTTTCAAATGACATTTACCAGAATGGGTCCAGGGAAAAAGCAGGGAAAGGATCCACTCGTGAGTAATTACAAACAGGGTTCTCTGGAGTGCCAGCCTGCTGTGTATAAAACGCGTTCTCTGAAAAAAACAGAGGAAAGATCTCATTATCCATAAAAGCCAGGAGTGGAGCAGTTTCTCTCAACTTTAGATCCCAGTGCAATGAATCTCCTGGACACAGATGACAGCTAAACCATGAGACGAGCAGCAGCAGGACCAGGAACCAGAGCATAGAACACAGTGAGGAACTTCCCAACCCAAAGAGCAAGTTGCAATGACTGCTCTGGTGCAGGAGGCTGTGCAGTGCCCCTGCACGGAGGCTTTCTGGAGTGCGGCACTCCCGTGCAATTAATTCAGGGAACTGGACTTGCTACCCCATGGAACGTGAACCATGCTGCCTGAAGGTTGAGTTTACAGCAGGAGTGGCATGGCCCTTTGAGCATTATTTAGCAGACCTGAAATCATGTAACGTTTACCCTGGTAAATAAGCACCCTGAGCATTTTAGCATTACAACTTGCTAACAACTTTAATCAACCCCTTTAATCATGGATCTTGTCTCTGAGTTTCTATGGAGCTACCACAATGCATAGAAGGAGTTAGAGGTAAAACACAGAACACCCATTGAGACTGCACTGCACCCTTACAGTTGGTTTTTATTATTATTATTATTATTATTATTATTATTATCATTATTATTATTATTTTAACTTTACTATTGATGGTGAAGTGAGATATGTAGACACTAGTCTTATCTGTCCCTGGACTTAAATGTTAAACCACTCATTGACTGTTTTGCTCAACAAATATTGATCAATTTCAGAGCACCGTTTTAGGGCCCTGATGGGCAGTGAGTGTGTTCCTCATTAGGCTGCTACCTCCAAGGTTAGCAGTTCCATACCACCACCCACTCCACAAGACAGAGCTGAGGCTTCCAACACCTGTAAGGGGTTACAGTCTGCAAAACTCACAGAGACAGTGAGTTCGACTCTGTCCCATTGTTCAGTATGTGTCAGAATCAACTCAATGGCTGTGAGTGGTTCTTTTAAGTCACTTGGGGTTTTTTAGCTTACTTTGAAGACACTTGAACCTCAAAAGAGAATTCACGAGACCCTATTCCTACAGAACTCAGTATTCTTGAGATAGAATCAGAAACCAGAGAGGAAAGAAGAACATGCAAGGTACGTTGGCATCTCTCAGATGCCACCAGAGATGTACTGAAGCTTTTGTTCCTTCTTTCCACGCCATTGTGCTCTCATCACTAAGGATGTGGAATACAGAGAAGAAAACGGGCAGTGAAGCAACATGGTGAAGACTAAGAGGGAGCATCATCCCTTCACCAGAAAGGGTCTATGAGGAAGGGTCGTGTTTCGTAGGTGCTAGGTGCTGGCTGGGCTCAGTTACTGTTGAGTGGGCTCTGACTCACGCCAGCCCCACATACAACAGGATGCAGCGTCACCAGCCCCAAACCATCTTCATAAGGGTTGCTATGCTCAAGTATATTTTGAGAGCTTTTTAACCTGGGGGCTCATCTTCCAGCACTCTACAGATCAGTCTTGTAGTATCACCCATAGAGTTAGAATGGGCCACTTTTTGAAAGCAGTTAACCAGCTTTCTTCTCGTCTGTCTTAGTCTGGAAGCTCCATGGATACCTGTATGCCATGCATGACTCTCCTGGCGTGAGACACACTGAAGGAATGCCCTCCAGCATCCCAGGAGTGCTCACACCATCACAATATAGCAGGCTGGCTGACAGCAGACAGGTGGTGGTTGAGGGAGCAGGGAACTGGAATCATCTTAATTTGTTGGACACAAGCACACCCAATGATGAGGATGTCTCCCCAAAAAAACCCACTCAGACTCATCAAAAAAGAAAAAAATGTCAAATGAGGAAGCCATTTGAGAAAATATATGAGACTTAAGAACCGTCGAGCAGTAGGAAACAAAGTCTCATAAACTGACAGAGCCTAGGTGCGTCAGCATGTCCTCTTTGTAAAAAAGGAAGGGAAAATAAGGGGACACATGTCCAGATCTCAGCAGTCTCTTCTGAGGACCAGCCCTGCCTTCCTTCCCTGACAGGTAACGTGTCTTTACTAAGCTTCTCTTTATCATGCAATCATTGCAAGGAAAGAAATTGAGGGCTGTATGCGCTGCACAAGGGCAGAGGGTCACGTTATCACACTTCCTCCTGGAAAGGAGTGAAAAGCAAAGATACAACATCAACATTGCTCTTCCTCCCCACACGGAACGCAATCCCCAAACATCTGCCTCCTGACCAGCTGTGGACACTTCTAAGATTTATCAGAGGGGGGTGGCGGATCTCCTGCTCAGAGCAGAGGCAACTTGAGGTTGAGGAACAAGACTTGGGTTTCTTGGGTTCTTTATTGCTTGCATTTCAACTGTGTAATTTATTTTAATACAACTTTGATTCGTTTCAGGAACTGGGCCTGAAGTCATCTGTATTTCTAAACTTAGAAGGTGTTTGTGTGTGGATGGACAACTCGGTAGTCATTTCAGTTTCATTTCTTCTTCTGAGTCGTTAAACAGTCATAACTAGAGGCAAGAGTTAATTGGAAGATCACATTCCCAGAGCACCCCCTGCTGTCAGTGAGACAGAATCAACAGATATCTAAGGGTCAGGAGCTACATCTCCAGACAGAGAGTGAAAACGAAAACTGCAGAAAATTAGCTAAAGTTCAAATACTGAGAAAAGAAGCTGTTATTGCAACAAGGCTGCTGCTCGTTGGAAATCTGAGCCTTATAACCTGATGCCTTATTGTTTTACTGGATGAATGAAATGCTGATGTTCTGATAAATGTAGTCAGTCTGTTCGTTTGGTCTTTACCAAAGTAAAGTAGTTGTAAGTGCCTCTTTCTCTTCAGAGTTGTATGGATTTTGCACTGCTAAGAGTAAGAGAACTGTTCTAACACATAGACACAGATATTTAGTAATTTAGTATCCCTGAGCTTTACTTCTCTCTCAAAATACAAAGCAGTGCATTGGTAAAGATAAGGATCTCTGCTCCACACAGTCATGCCTAGGCCCAGGTTCTTATGGCATGGCCATCTCTAACACGTGGTCTCTAAGTGTGCCACACACTCTGAACATAATAGATTCTTTCAAGAGCTGAGCTGAAAATTGTGTCCATTTCATTGATACCTGATCCAAAGTTCAGCTGTGTAAGGGACCTGTGGACTGTAATTTACCTGTTGTGTCTCCAGGAAAAAGAGTAATACCTCTTCAGTGATAGGCCAAAATGGCCTATCCACCAGCTTGAAGAAGACAGACAGAGCATCTTCGTTTGATTAATTTAGCTCCAAATGGAACAATCCCAATTGTCAAAAAGTAAAATGTGGAAACTCACTGACTAACAAGATCCTGGAGATCCAGAAGGTGGAGATGGTTATTGGGTAGATGTACCCAGGGTAGTTTCTGTGGGGGTTCTTTCTACAAGGGAAACTCTCATCGTGAGTGACACTGCACCTCCTGCTCTGGATACCCTTCCTTGAGGTGTGTTGTTTGGTATTTTCCTTAGGAGACTTGATAGGCATCAGATACACAAAGCAAATTGACAAATGAGAGTTGTGCACCTGTTGATAGGAAGCGATGCTGGCCAGGTCCTCAGAGGGAAAGGTGCCTCTTGGGAAGAGTGACCACTGCAAAGCATTGCAGGTGTTCTAGGTGTAAAAGGATGATGTGATCCCATTCTTCTTCACATGCCAGAGCTCGACTGTAAGCTCTTGGAAAGCAGTCATTGTATCACCTGAAAGTTTACATGCTGTGCACTGCAGAAAAAAATCACCCGCAAGGGCATGGTTAATTTTTAATGGCAGAAGATGGGACAGACTCCCCAGGCAATTGAAGGGAGTCCATTAAGCTGCTTTGCTTCTCTGCTTTGACTTGGATATGTCAAGTCTCATTCGTCTGTCTAACATCCCTCAGTGTGTCTCGGGGGGCTGACAGCATTCAATAGTCAGAAGACTCTCATTGTTCTTTCTCACCCAATTTGTCCCAATATATCCAATGATACAAAGGGCCCACCCGTGACAGGGATAAATTCCTTGTTCCATCCCGGGCATTGGCCATGAGAATGTCTTCCTGCTAATTTTCTTCTGCTGTTTTATGATACAATAGTAGCATCGTTCTGAGAAGGAAATAAAGGAAAGTTGGGGGTTTCAAAATATTCTTTTGACTTTCAAAGAGGGCTTGCTTGCAAAATATTTCAGATGAAAATTCTCTAAACCTCTGCATGCACTTGAACATTCCCTAAGATGAAGACGGTGTTTGGGCAAAGGTAACATCAAGAGAACAGTCAACCCCCAATCTTGAATAAGTAAGAGTTATGGCCATGGAGAGCCTCAAACACCGCAAAAACCACCCACACCTAGCCCCTGGGAGGACACAAAAGGAGAATTCTAATTTCATTTGGGGGAGTTTTTTCTTCATGTCCTCAGGATAGTTCATTAGGAGCTCCAGAGTATAGAGTAGGACAGGGCAAAGTTCTTTCTTGCTCTCTTTCCAGAATTCCCTGGAGACATTGTGAAGTTAATTACAAACCTAATTTCCAAAGTTGCATGATCCAGGCAATTCACACTCCCCTTAGCTAAATTCCAGTGTGGACCAGCCTTCTTTGGCTGGTATAGACAGATGTTCAAGTCACAACTGAATTGAGCCTTCCATCTCCTCCTCTTCTTTCCCTACTCTCCTTGTTGTATAATTACACTGCTTCTGCCAAACCGTTTTTGAAATAGACCTGTACTCCCAGCATGTCCCAGGTGAGATGCACTTAATGAATTGGTTTGCAGGGAGACTTCAGTGAGTCACCCAGCACCTGGGGCACAAAGGATGCTCCATCAGATAACCACCCGTTGTTGCTTTCGGGTGCCAGAAATGAACCAAAAGAAAACAGTGTCTGCAGCGCTCAGAAGAGAGTCTGGTGCGGCACATGGAAACCCAGGAGCTGAAAGCTAATCCTTGTCTACATAGCGTTGGCAGAATCAAAACTTTGAGAGCCAGACACGAAATCAGATAAGGCATATCTGTGTGGGTGCCATTTTTCTGCGCCAAAGAAACAAGACCAAAGTGGTGCAGGAAGATATTGATAGTGTCTGCATGTATAAGACCAGTCCATGTCTGCTTTCAAACAATGAACACCTGGCCTTATTTAAAAAGAAAAGCTCAGGCTCCTTGAGTTGACTCACTAGTTAGCTTGTCAAGCTTACAGTGAAAACACAGTACAAAGCGAAGACTAGATCTCTTTAACACAAAAGCACAGGCCCATCAGCCCACTCAGGAAACACAATTTAGGAAGACATCGTTCCAGTCAGCAGTTCAGTTGTTCAGTAGATCATGTAAATTTACACTTAATATTTTGTTCATTCGATGAGGGCAAAAGGATATACTTTTTCCATAGCTGTCTGGAGGATGCAAACCCTCTGTGCCCCCCCACCTCCCACCACATGAAGTTTCTGACCTGCAATAACAAAATAAAAATAATAATCTATAAGTTATCAAGGGTTCGGGCTGAGTCCCGGTGGTGTAGTGGTTGTGCACGGGACTGCGGCCCACTGGGATGGAGGTTCAATTCCAGCAGAGGGGCTGGGCCCCCTACTCCCACCACCGGAGAGCAGTGATGCCCCCCCCCCCAAAAAAAAACGAAAAAAAAAAGTTATCAAGGGTTCATGAGGGAGGGCAGGCAAGGGAGGGAGGGAGAAAATGAGTAGCTGATATCAAGGGCTCAAGTAGAAAGAAAGTGCTTTGAAAATGATGAAGGCAGAGTATTTACAAATGTGCTTGACATGATGGATGAGTGTATGGGTGGTGATGAGAGATGTAAGAGTCCCCAATCTAAGTATTTAATTTTAAAAAATGAAAGAAGAAAGGAAGGGGGAATGAAGAAGGGAGAAAGAAGAAAGGGAAGAAGGGACAGAAGGAGAAAAGGTGGAAGGAAAGTGAGGGAGGCCTGAAGGGAAAGAATAGAAAGATGGAGAGCTGGAGGAAGTCAGGGGGAAAGGGAGAGAAAATGGAAGGAAAGAAGAAGGTGGGAAGGAGGGAAGGAGGGAAGAAGGTGGGAAGGTGGGAAGGAGGGAAGGAGGGAAAGAAAGGAAGATGAAGGAAGAATAGCAACAATTTTCCACCCAAGAGCTATGCTTTCTCTCTCCTAGAAACAAGAGTTCTTTCTCTCTCTCTCTCTCTCTCTCTCTCTCTCTCTCTCTCTCTCTCTCTCTCTTTCAGAAATCCCAGAGAAATTTTCATTCTAATGTCTTACTGAGAACACATGTTATAAATATTTAAGTGTCCTTACTCCTGCCCCCCTAGGAGCCATGTGGTGCTATTGGGTAACCATTGGACTTCTCACCACTAAGTCAGCAGTTCAAACCTACTGGCCCCTCCATGAAAGAAAGATGGGTCTGCCCTTACACAGATATATATTCAGAAAACTTCTAAGGAGTCAATATGCACTCAATGAGAGTGGGTTTGGAACTCCTTCTCTGACAGTTCACTGGACGTCATTACACTTTTCCCTGTCCCCTTGACATCAGTACCATCCTTTCCCAAGGGGAGAATCTGACAATGGACCTCCACAGTTAGGGGTGGCCTCTTGGGTTTATGAGTGATACAGTCACACAGGACCCCAAAGGCTCTTATGCTGGGTTGAAGGTTCTTCTATTGCTAACTTGAAATTTTTTGATATTTTTTAACCAAGAGTCACAAGTTTTTATTTTACACTGGAGCTCTTACAGCACAGTTATTAAGCACTCAGCTGCTAAATGACCACTCTGTGGTCAAAAGACAGTCTTTTCCAGAAAGATGTCTAGCCTTAGAAACACTGTGAGGCATGAATTACAATTGACTGAATGGCTATGGGTTATTCTGCAGCAGGCCCAAAGATTATGTAGCTGTATTGTATAAGGTCAACTGTAGCATCAATGCAGAAGAGTTTGCACAGCCACCAGGACTCATTGAATAATAAGACAATGGCACCTCATCCGTGTGCACAGTCTAGTGAATTGGGCAGAAAACCCAATGCACCCATCACTCTCATGACTCCATTACTGCTTGGAGGATCCTGAATGATCTAGGGGATCATTGTAACCCTTACCTTGGTTTTAATCATATTACCACTTGCAGTGTTTGGAGGTTGGCTTAGGAAACTGACCAGTAAACATAGCTCTTCCAAAATGCTCCTTTACTGAGTGTTCTAAACTTATGTGTAGCACAACATAATACCATGCTTAAGATGTATTCTAATGTCCTGATAACATGATTTGTCTAAATACTTCAGCGAATGAACGGTGGCCAAAATGTCTTTATTGCAATTGTTTTCATATAGATCCAAAGATCCACGATAAGTTAGCTATTTTGTAAAATGAGGGCATTAGACTATAATAAGCAGCAATGGGGGTGGCTATATCTAACCTCCTCTGGCTTCCCCATTGCCATGAGGCAAAAGTCAAAATTACTTCCATACTCCATCCTTACTACCTGCTCTGACACCAATCACTTCTGTCATACCACTCGACATTTAGGCTTGCTATGATTGTTCTGATAGTTACATAATCTGGTGTCAATTTTGAACTTGAGGGGATGAAGAGTGAAGGGATGGAGTCTAGTCTGTCAATTGGAGTCATAGTCAATGAGGCCTCTGTGCAAGCATGACCTTCTCCTGAGAATTTTGGGAATTCCTGGATTTCCTCCTTAGAGGAGAGATTCTCTCTCTCTCTCTCTCTCTCTCTCTCTCTCTCTCTCTATGCCCCCCCACCCAACCCCACCTATTCCCCAGAGAGACATTCTACTGACAGGACATGTAGCACTCTGCTGCTAGAATCCATGCCCTGAGAACTGAAGGAGCCGCATGAAGACTTCTGCCAGCACTGAGAAGTTTCTACCACCACTAGATCCACAAAACTTTGCACCCACTGGTTTGTGATCATCCTGCATTCAGCTTCATTGCATGTGTTTCATGATTCTGAAGAGGACTTCATAGATTGGTATCAGACATATGGGCTAATATCTGACTTATGAAATTGATCTGAACTGATTGGGGATATTTTATCAATATTCAACTGCTCTTCAATATAAAATATTTTCTTATACAAATGAGCATGCTTGTGGATTTGTTTCTCTAGTCTACCTGGACAAATACAATAATCCCATTGCAACTTTGTCTTTCTACTTAAGTCTTGGTATATTAGTTCCTCCTTTTTCTCACAAATGTACATATGGCAACAAATGTAAAATGTGCTTTGCATACAATGAATGTATGCAGAGATTGTGATAAGAGTTGTATGAGCCTCCAATAAAATGATGAAAAAAAAAAAAAGAATTCATTCCAATGATGTTACTCAGTCACTGGGATGTGCAGTATTTTATAGTCATGTAAGAGCTTTAAAATATATAAATAACTATGACCTTTTATGAATTTAAAGAAATTCAGCTGAATTCAATTTATTTCCATTTGGTGATTATAAATCTGCTTGTTTGAATAATTTGAGAATTCCAGTTTGTCCCCCCTTGATGACATGTATTAAAAGGCTTTCAGCTAGGAAAAAAAGAGGCAAAAATTCACAAACAATAGCCACAATTATGGGAGTTTATTAGGGAAAGTCAATAGGGGTGATTTTTTGTTTTAGGCAAGTCAATAGGTTACCACAAGTTGGGATCAGAAAATAGTTAGGATACAGCTTTTGTTCTACTCAGCCAGTAGCCAAGTCTCTCTCTCTCTCTCTCTCTCTCTCTCTCTCTCTCTCTCTCCAATTCTTAACCTCATAGCCATGTGGTAGTAAAATCTCTCTCGGACTCACTTACTTTGAACATGTTATCAGAAGGGAGCAGGTCTAACGAAGGCTGGGACAAGTAGGAGGTCGGTGGAAAAGAGAAAGGCAATGAGTGGGATTTATTGGCACAGTGGCTGCAACAAGGATGTCAAGCACAGCAACGGATGTGAGGGTGGTGCAGGACTGGGCAGTGTTTTGTTCTGCTGTGTGCCATGCCACTGTCCAGTGGGACTGATACCGAACAACCACAGCAGCAGCATTCTGTCCAATGGAGTCCCCTGGTCATGTCAATGATTTGTGTGCACTGCTGCCATCTGAAAAGTTGAAGTTTCAAATCCCCTGAGAGTCGTTTCAGAAGAATGACTCAGTTATCTATTTCTGAAAACAAATCAGCCATTGGCAGTTCTGCTTTGACACAACTGAGATGTCCTGAGTTGGAGCCAATTCAATCGTAAGAACCGGTTTGCCGTCCAAGATGGCAGCCACGGGCCACGTGTAGCTTTTGAGGCCTCTACTCACCCTGTCTTGAATGGGGATGTGCCGGAGATATGGTCTGTACACTAGATAGCTGAGACCGTACGAAGTAAAAAATGAACAAAAGTAAATCGTGTTTTAGTCTTGATTTCATGTGAAATGATACTACTTTCAATATATTGAGTTAAAAATCTATTACTAAAATGACTTTCACCTGTTTCTTCCTTAGTAATGTGACTCTGGAAAATCCAATAATCCATGTGTGACTCACACTCGATTTCTTTTGGACAGTGTGGGTCTACAGGGTCCCAAGGACAGATTGTTTCAGAGTGAAGGGTGTAGCTTTGCCAGAGACAGCCCTACGGCAGGCCAAGGAGGCTGGGCCAAAGGAGGGCTTTCAAAACCAAACCAAACAAGGCCCAAATGGCCTTGGTTCAAAAGGACACAGGAACCTCTGAGTGAAAACGAAAGTTCTGGAACAGTGTTTCTGATTCATCCCACTCGGGTTGTCTTTGTGACAATGGTGTGTGAGCCAAGGCAAGCTTTAAACCCACCAGGACATACATCTGGAAGTCACAATGTGTAGAGTCATCTACTCTGCTTGGGACTGTGGGAGACCTTTGGAGGGGGAAATTCCACAGTTCCCCCCGGGTAAGTCGGTAATGTTCAGTGAGCACTATTGGCAGGAAATTCATCTTCGTATTTGCAGTTTAAACCATTTTCTCCTGATCTTTCCAAAAAACAGAGTGAGAACAGCTGGCCACCATACTCTGTGTAAAGATCCTCTGGGTAAATTGAAAGCAAGGTATCATTTTGATCACTAAGGAAGGACTGCCCCAAGTCACGGCCTTTTCAGTAGCCTTATATGTAAGGATACAGCTGGATGATGAACTGGGAGACAAAGGAAGAAGGGAAGCATTCACATCATGAGATGAAGGAGTGAAGCAGGACGCAGGTGTGACCTTCAACTTATAGGAATCAGCCTTAAGCTGATGGTAGCTTTTCCTTCTAATGTTCCTAAAGTTAGATGATGTCTGGGTAGTGTTGTGAAATTTCTTAATATGTTCTATTCAAGTCTCTATAACCCCCACCAAATGATAGGATGGGGTGATGCAAACAGGACATGTGTAACATCAATAGAGAATTGATCAGCTTTCATTACCACCCTCTTGGAGATAAAGATAGGCCATACTTGAAGAAGCAGCAGCAGAGAGAAAGCCTGAGCTCATCCATGCTCTCTGCCTGAACTGGCGCAGGCCACCTAGACCAGACGCACCAGACGAGCGCGGAGATTGTAGCACATGAACAGTGCCCAGACTAGGGCCTACCTTCTCCTCATCGGACCCAAGACTATGGAACTGTGGGACAGAGCAACCAGCAGGCTCCCTTCTGGATCCATGGAAACAAAGAACATTCTGTCTTTACTTCTCCCAAGACAGCTTTTCAGTTCACAGGACTTGCAACATTCTTCTCCAATGCCATACTTTGGTTATATTGACTTTCCTTTGTTTTCCCTTATTTGTTGCCCAGTATTTGTATGAATCTGAAGTGATGAAAAATACCATGCGTTGAGTCCACTGCACCTTAATCCTCAGTGATATAGATACCATATATCATATATATGTATATATATACTGACTTTAAAAGTGTTTTAATGCAGATTTGACCAATGTAATGCACTGTTTGATTTCAACTACTACAGCACTACAGCATTGATAGTGGACCCAATTAAAATGAAATTCTTGACAGCCTAAGTCTTCTCTCTGTGATCATGATGCTGTTTGTTAGTCTAGCTGCGAGGATTTAGCTTTGTTTCTGTTGAGTCAGTCCTGACTTGTGATGATCCGGTGGACAACAGAATGGAACCCCGCCTGACCTTGGACCATCCTCACATTCATAATTCTATCTTAAGCATATTGTTCCTCAATTTAGAGACTATTTCAAGACTAGAATGAAAGCACTGGCAAAGTTGAGATGCTTTCGTAGGCTTGTTCTATGTTATGTAAGTCGATTTCTCAATATGTCTATCCTACTCTTTTTTTTTTAATTAACATCACTGAATTTTTAAAGGAGAATAAGACAATAGGAGGCAAGGTTCTACCCTGTTCTAGAGGGTCAGGATGAGACATCTACTCACTATGAGTGATTTGGGGTTTGGTTTTATATCATATTATAGATAGATCAAAAAATCCCATAATTCATCTTGTCTTAAATTCCCTTGAATCGTTACTGGATTCTTCACCTGCAGAAGATACTCCTGATGTAAAAGGTAACAGATGAGCTGGGGAAGAGGTACAGAGGCATCCATCAGCATTGATTAACCTAACCTGAGCACTGTCGGAGAGGAACACCACAGGGGTTTCTAGAAGCAGAACCTGAGATGCGGATTCTTGTTCATTCATGGGATGTTCTCCATGAAGGGGATGGAGGGAGGGAGAAGAACAAGATGACAACGTTAAGTAAAAAATGAGTCTCAACTGTGGTTAGCTTCCTCCAGCTCTCAGCTTCCTCTGGCTCAAGCCAGCATCCAAATTTCCTGCAGGGTTTGTTCAACACTGAATGTGGGCCTTGCCTCTATAGTTTCTGATTCCATGATGTGATGTGGGACTGAGAAGTTTACATCTTCAACAAAGTCCCATGTCATGCTGCTTCTGATTAGATGCTGTAGCCTGGAACATGGACTGTGCAAAGATAGGCCCACCGGAACAAAACCCAGACAGCTGTCTAGAACCAGATATTGACCATGGACTCTAGGGCATAAGAGGCTCAGGACTTCTGAATCAGGGCTGATCTTGTTGGTCTAGTCAGATTTGTAATAGTAAGGGAGAGTCTGGGCACTGTCAGCAGAATGTCTCCACCCCAAGGGGCACCATAGCCCACCCTCTACTATAGTACCTGTTGGCTCTCTGTCAACAGTGACAGTCAATGGCGCTGCTCTAATATCACATAGGTAGTGGTCATGAATAAAAAGGGGTTTTCTGGGCTATAGGCTCCACTTCTCTTCTCCACTTGGGCTTTCCTAAGATGGCTCTATCCCCAAAAGTCTAGTGGAGAGGCATTGCAAAAAAAAAGCAAAATGTCCTGTGGGGCACTGGTGGGAAATTATTCCTCAACATTGGGAATTGTCAAATACTGTGACAGTTCTCCCAGAAAAAAAAATGCACTCACCACCAAACTAATTTGTTCTTTCAAGGGTGTTCACAAACTCTTTGAGGACAACCTTTGGTCTAAGTTAGGAGAATGCTTCAGGAATGCTTGGTCAAAGTAGTCAGGGCTCTGATCCTCAAAGACTGTCAAGTGCCACCAAGTCTCTGTTGGATGCTGGTTTCTATGGAGACATTTCCAACTCAGGACCACCCCTTCTATACAGAGCAGTACTTTCGAGGCTGGGTGAACTTTCAGAAGCACACGAGCAGGTCTTTCTTTCAAGATGCCTCCGGGTGAGTTTGAATCTCAAGCTCACAGTTAGTCGTCCAGGGCTTAGCCACTCCCACTTCCCAGAATGCCTTAGGTCAAACCAGGTGTAGCGTGTTGTTAGAGGCTATTGAGTTGTTTCTCCTAGCAACCGTCCACACGACAGAACAGAACCCTGCGGACCCAGTGCCATCCTCACCAGGGCTCTTATGTCGGAACCCCTTGTTGGAGCCATTGTGTCCACTCGACTCCTTGAGGGTCTTCCTCTTTTTCACTGACCTTCTACCGTACAACCAGAAACAAGCAAAAGGGACCAGAGACTTCCCAATGCTCTGTTTCTGGGTGGTTCTGAGTCTGCCCTGCGACCTAGGGATTGGCTGAGCTTCCTTTGGAAGGTCAGTCCATGGGGTTCTGCCACAATGATGAGTGGACAAATGTCAATTGCACAGGGCAGCAGATGACGGACTTGCATCCAGTCTGGGGCCTGCTAGTGGGAAGGAAATCTCATCTGAGTGAAACGTGCCAAGTAAGTCCTGCCTGTGGAGAGAAAACCACAACAGCTGCCCTGCTTTATCACCCAGCTACAAGGGCTGGGCGCACGTTCCCATGTGCTGCCAGGATGGTTTTAAGAGGAAAGTAATAATATGTTTGCAAATTAGGTCACCGAAGACATAGGTGATAACAGCCAGCAATCTTGTAAAAGGAAGACATAGACAATGGCTGCTTTCTCTGCTCTGCTGGGAACCCACTTTATAAGTCAGCATCAGCACACTTCACCATGGCAATTCTTCCCCAGCCAGAACCGAAGCCCATTAAAGGGGTTGAGAACAACAGTAAAACATGACCGAACTGAAGATATCCCTGTAACCATAACTGTAAGTAGAAATGAAGCAAACTTTCAAACCGATGCCTGCAGACCAGAGGGAAGGTTGTGGGAGCAGAAAGGAGTGGTAGTGGGTGGAGGATAGGGGTCACAGAACTGCTATGACCAGACATTTCTGCCCCCCCAAGTGAGGCCCAGGGATTAGGTCAAGTCAGCACTTCTCAGTTCCCCATAGAGCTTTGCTTTATCTAGGTCCTACCTACATTTCTTGCTATTAAAATCAAAACTGAGAAAAAGTAAATGATTATTGATTCCTTCCGTGGAAAAATAATGACAATAAACTCATTGCAAACTCAATAAGCTAATTCATAGTCTATGTTTTCATCATAATCTAAAGCCTCACAACATGAAAGTCTTTATTAGATGTAACCATAACCTAAGAATAGTTAGTTCTCATGACATGACTCTTACTTGATACTCACCCTGAGGAAGAGATCACTGAAGATATGAGAGCTATAATAAAGTGTCATGAAGTATTTAAGACATCAGATTGTGCATGGCTATCAGAAAGAATAGCATCTAGCTGCTTAAAGTCTTGCCTTTAAACAAACAGCCATCTAAGAGGGGTGTCAGCTAGAGAATTGAAAATAATAAACTCCAAACCTGAAAGAGGGAACAATGTTAGAACCTAAATTGTAAATAACCGGGTGAAGAAGGTTATGGCTAACAGGAGAAATCCAAAATCCATATTCTGGGTCCCCACATAGATCAAGCCTCCAGGGAATGTCCTCTAAATCGTAATCCAGGATGTGCATGGCCTTGCCATCAGACAGAGAGCATTGTAAAAACAATTGTGACAGATGTAGTTAGGTTACAATGTAGCACCTGATCATTTGGTCTCCCTCTTGACCCATTTTTAAACAGTGTACATTTTTATATGTTCTGCTTACTTTTCATTTGAGGTTTTCCCTCTGTTTTGTCTTTGTTGTTTGTGTTTTGTATGGTTTCATGTGTATGAAATCCAGGATAGGTACCTCTATACCAAGAGTAACTGGATTGAGAGTTACTTCTGGGCATGGCAGGGAAGGTTTTTGACGTGAGGCACAGAAGGGGATGGGGAGCTAATGAGTGTGAGAAAGCAAAATGTTCTGAAATTAACAGTGGTGATGATTGCCCGACTCTTCTTTATATGATTTTACAATGAAATTGTGTGATGTGTGAATCCTATGCCCATAAAGCTATTTTGTAAAAACAGCATCTGTTTCTGGTCCTGTTGTTAGGAGACGCCAGCCTCTCAGCTCCGACTCACAGCAACTGTACAACAGAACAAACAGATCCCACCCCACCTTCACAATGGCTGTTCCGCTGAAACCTATTGTTGTAGCCACTCGATCGATCGACCCACCTCATTGGAAGGTCTTTCTCTGTTTTGCTGCCCCTTCACATCATCAAGCATGATGCTCTTTTCCAAGGACTTGCTATGCTGATATCACGTCCAATGTAGGGGAGACAGACTCTCACTGCCCCCTCTTCTAAAGAGCATTTTGACCATACTTCTTCCAAGACAGATCTGATCCTTATTTTAGAAGTCCATGGTTCTTTCTATATTCTCCACCTTCACGATCTTAGTGCACCGATTCCTTTCCTGTCTTCTCTTATTCAATATCCCACTTTCAATGCATATGAAGCATGTAAAAGTCCCATAGCTTAGGTCTGGTGCTCTCAAGCCCCCAAAGGGACAGCTTGGCTCTTCGGCACTTCCTAGTCCTACATTCAGCTATGTGGACTTTTTTGTCAAGAACCAAAATATTTACCAAGTTTATCTGGATGCTTTAATATAAAAAAGGAAATGTGTCCGATTGAGAAAAAGAAAAAGAAACAAAGAAAAGGGAAAGAAGAGCATGAGGAATATGTCCCAGCACCCAAAGCCATTGTTGGGAGCACAGTTCTGTCACTGGTGAGTTCCATGCTCTGGGTCTGCCTGGAGTAGGGAGGATATTAATAGTCATTAACGGTCAGCAGAGAAATGATTTTAATTCCACTGCATGTTGGAGCAAATTGCCAAAATGTAACATTGGTTTCTGTGAGCTACCAATTAGTAACCTGGCAGAATGACATATCTAACCTCCTAGAACACCAGCGACAACAACTGTATCTCCATGCTAGGCAGGTGAATTTTGTAAATGGGTTGTGAAATAAATCTCTCTAACTCATGTTCTAGCTAATTTCTGCCATAAGACTGATGAACCAGACGTATCCCCAACCCTAGGAGCATTTATATTTTAGTGGAAGCAGCATGTAAACATGCATTTAAACAAATAGCAGTAAAGCCAATTACTACTCCTGAGTTTCTTCTGGCTCGTCACAACCCCATGTGTGTCAGAGTTGAACTGTGCTGCATTGGGGATTCCAGGGTTTTATTTCTAGAAGCCGACTCCAGGTGTTTCTCCCAACATGTACCTGGGTCGACCCAAACCTTTCTGGGCAGACTCAAACTGCCGGTGAGCCACAGGGCAGAGTAATCCAGTCATCCAGTCCTTAGATAGTGAAAAATGCAATTAGGAAGATAGGTATGAGGAGAAAGTACAGAAAGGTGGACATAACTACTTTATAGAGACAATGGTTGGTGAAAGATTCTCTAAAAGTAGACATCTGTGTTGACCTGAGTGACAAGATGAAGCATGAGGCTGACCATTAAAGACCATTAAAGGACCAACTAGGAGAAGAGAGCATAAATCCTGGAGCTACTGGGCCTGGGTGCAAAACCTAGACCCGGCTCTACTTCTCCACAGAATCTTGAATAGAAGTAGCATTGACCTGTCCCTCTGCCCTCCATGCTCATCGACTGAGCATAGAACAGTGCCACCTCCCTTCTTGGTGGGCTGTCAGCTTTGCATGGTCTCATAAATTCACTCTTAGAATAAACTTTCCACTAGTCGGAATGGATTCAATGCTACCTGGCACAGGTAGAGTCAGCCATGTGACTGAGCTCAGGCAATGGGATAAGTTCACATGTGGTGTTTGACACTCATAGGCTAGCACCATAAAACCCACCTGTGGCAGTCATGTACTTATGTTGATTTTATGATTGAAATGTAGGGGTGGAGTCTGGCCTGTTAATCTGGAGATAGCCATTGAGTAGCCAATGAGGCCTTTGTGTGGGCATGGCTTTCACCTGAGACTCCTGGGAAATCTCGCGATATTTCCCTCGTGAAGATGAGAAGCTATCTTCCCCAGTTGTTGGGAGTTAGTTTCAGAGATGATTAATCACAGGCAACACAGAATGGCGGCATCGGGAGGCTGGAGTAGCCGGTGGAGAGACCACACGGCTTTGCCCTAATGGAACCGGACCTCTGAGGCTGGGACAGCCACATGGAGGCCTCTTCCAGGGATGAGTTGCTTCTGCCACCACAGGATGCTGTTGATGGACCCTGAGCCCTGGAAGCGAGAAGACATGGGGAGACCCCTGTCGGTGCTGGAACTCTGTAGCCATTGACCTGTGACTTCGTGAGTCAGAAGGAGACTTTATGGACTGATTTCGGGCATATGGGTTAATATCGGACTTGTGACTTTGAGCTGGACTGGGCTGGGATGTTTTCCTCAATGTCTTGTTCCCCTTGAATATAAACCCATTCCTTATATCCATATGCATGGCTTTGAAATTTGTTCCTTTAGTCTACCCGGACTAACACACCACCCTTGGAGTCTTCGCTATCATCCTTCATCTCAAGAATTTATCCAGTAGAGTATTTAGAGGATGGACAGCCACTGCACAGATGGAGAGTGGATCCTAGAGGCACAGTAGGGGAGTGTCTGAATATCCAAGCAGGCTTCACATGGAAGATAGTAAGTACATGACCATTGTGTTAAACCTCTGAGATTGTGGGATTCATTTGTTACTATAGATGGCATAGGTCAGGCTAACAAATTTTGTCATTCTATCGAGCTGGAGGAAGAAATAAGTTTGGTACATGGACAGCAGAGTGAGAAAATTATTCTGTTGGAAGGAGTGGGCAAATTGCCAAAAGATAACATTGGTCTCTATTTGCCACCAAAGAGTAACCTGCCCATTTGGGGCACGTGTTCTCTGTCCCATAGAGTCATTATGAGTCACAATCAACTCAAGAGCAGTATGTGGGTAGGAGAGATGATAGGCACAAAGATGCTGACAAAGCCTGAGGCGTGGCATCTCTCCATAGAGCATGCAGGGTGCGGACTTCAACAGTGGCTTAGGAAGGGCTCAGTGGCCTCTCCCAAACTCAGTAACTTTTCAATGCTTCTCAGACAAATAGGCCTTCAAGGATAGCGATCTTCTCTCAGCACTGCTTCTTGGGTTGATCAGTTCTGTAGCTTTGGGTCCAAAAGCCTTAAGCCCCTAAACAAAGCCAAGAATGTATACACTCTTCTCAACACATTAAAAGGCTGAAGGGGAAAGTGTGCTTTTACAAAGAACATGTTTTACATCACTGCATCATCAGACATCTATTTTGACTGCAAACCTGTGGAACCAGCGTGGAAACCCTAGATTGCTAAAATAAGCAGTATGTTTTGTAATGAGGTCATTCTCATAATATATTGTTTAAAACTAGGAACAATCTTATCCTTACTTAATAAAGACCAATTTAGGTAGAAAAACTCTTACCACAGAAAAACACAAGAGAAAATGTCTTCATAGCAGAGTTCAATGGTGAGGGAAAATTGGAAAGTACTGATTAACGTCCCAATTTCACTGTTATCAGTTGCAGTGGGTGGCTATTTGGTATTTGAGTCACGTTGCTCTAAGAAAACTGTCTCCCCCTCCCATTCATCATTCATGATCAGTCTCTTTTAAAAGATAAAG
Organism: Nesogale talazaci; assembly: GCA_004026705.1. Lineage (NCBI taxonomy): Eukaryota > Metazoa > Chordata > Mammalia > Afrosoricida > Tenrecidae > Nesogale > Nesogale talazaci. The sequence continues at coordinate 126,244 of PVJH01002439.1, read as the reverse complement.
GATTGTGCTGCGGAAAGCCCAGCTATGCACCAATCATCTTCTTATACCCTTGGCAGGTCTGCCTGGCCTACAGCTTCTTCACAAAGAAAAGGAAACACGATCACTAATATTTTGCTGATGTTCTTATAAAATAGGTTGCCAAGAAGAGTTGAAATTATATAATTATTGTGATTAAGTGCTAGCGAGTCAGTTCTGACTCATAACCACCTTATGTACAACAGAAAGAAACACTGCCTGGACCTGCACCCTTGTCGCCATCGCTGTTATGTTTGTGCATACTGTTGAAGCCACTTTGTCAATTCATCTGGGAGAGGCTTTTCTTCTTTTTTGCTGCCCTTCTCCTCCCCCAAACAAGATGTCTTTTTTCAGGGAGTCGATAATCTGTTCAAAGCACATAAGACAAAGTCTTGCCATCACCCTTCCCAAGGAGCATTCTGTCTATACTTCTTTCCAGACAGATCTGTTTGTTCCTCCAGCAGTCAACCCGTGGTACTTTCCTTCTCCTCTGACAGCACCACCAATCAAATGCATCCATTCTTCTTAGCACTTCCTTAGGCGAGATCCTACTTTCACATGCAGATAAGACGATTGAATAATCTTAGCGTGGGTCAGGCACAGTGTAGTAGTCAAAGTGACATACTTGCTTTTCAACATTCTAAAGAGGTCTTGTGCAGCAATTTACCCAATTTAATTTGATTTCTTGACCACTGCTTTCATCCGCACGCATTGTGGATCCAATAAGATAAAAAAATCTATGGCAACTTCAATGTTTTCTTTATTTATCATGATATTATGAATTTGCCCAATTGTGAGGATTGGGGCTTTCTTTACATTGAGGTGCAGCATACATTGAAAATTACAGTCCTTGATCTTCATCAGCAAGTGCATTTTTGGTTACACACTGGGCTGCTAATTGCAAGATCAGCAGTTCAAAACCACCAGCCTACTGAGGGAGAAAGAAGACGCTACTTCCATAAAGAGGAAACTTGCCATGATGGTTATACACTGTCCAACAGGGTCACGATGAGTTAGAATTGACTCTGACACAGTGACCTTTTCTAGTTTCTTTATGACTAAAATATTGTGCCCCTTCTGCGAAATATTGTAAACCACACTTGCCAACTTCAGAGCAGATCAAGATTCTGGGGGATCATTCACCAATAGAAGGAGTTCCTCAATCTCTTCTTCCTGGTTAGTAGGTGAAGACTAGCTCAGAATCTATAAACTGGAACAAATGTGTCACCTACATGCACCCATCCCTTAAAACCAGTATTATTATTTCCTCTCTCCATCAGCCTGAACAACTCAGTGTAAAAAAAGTGGGCTCACAGTCCCTGGAAATAGTCTCATAGCTTTCTCTTTCCATCTACTACCTTTAAAAACAATGGACCAATGAAACTCTATGAATGTCAGTAGATTATTTTGTTATAAGATGAAACCTTTGTGTTGGAAGACACTCAAAATACAACTGGGGAAGAACTGTCTCTCCAAAGTAGAATGCACCGTAATTAAATGGATGGGGTACAGCCCTTGCAACTTTCTTTGCAGATGTGGCACAACTCAAATTGAGAAGAAACAGCTTCAAACATCCATTAATAATTGGAAGGAAAATGTAAAAATATATGTCTAGAACAACTAGAAGTTTTTAAAATTGAAGCGACGTACCAAAAAGCTCAATATCATAGGCATTAGTGAACTGAACTAAAGTGGCATTGACCATTTTGAGCTAGATAATCTCATAGTATACTATGCAAGGAATGGTAAGCCACCAAGAAAAGTGCATCAAAAGCACATTTCAAGATCAATCCAGAAACACTATATTGTCTGTGATAGGATAATATCTATACACCTACAATAAAGCCTGGTTGATATGACTGCTATGAAAAGTTTTGTGTCAACCACAGAGAGGGGAAAAGAATAAATTGAATATTTTGTTAACTTCTGCAGCTGAAATGGATTAGCAAGGTGACCGAGATCCATTGATTATTATGGTTGATTGCAATGCACGCATAATACACAAAGCAGAAGCATTCCAAACCAATACCATTGGGTCAAATCTAACTCATAGCAACCCATAGGGCTTCACTTATGATAAAGCTTTGCAGTGTCGCTTTTCCCCTGTGGAGTGCAGTCAGGGGTACTGATCTTGTGGACAGCAAGCCAATGCCTAACCACTGCACCACCAGGCCTCCTTGAAGACTCAGTCCAGCAAAGTCAGGCCTTGCTGGGAAAAGTCATGCCACATGTCACTTAATAGGCTTTTGAAAAGTGAATGGCACTCATGGCAAATACCATTTTTCAACACTGTCCACATAGATTGCACCAGATGGAAGAGACAAGAATCAAATTGATGGCATCAATGGAGTAAAGAGTCCAAGATCATCAATCAGAACAAACTATCAGTGGCTCCTAAGTAAGTTCAAGTTGAAAGTTCACATTCAAAAATGCAAATAAGTACACAAGAGCTAAAGGATGACCTTCAGCGTTTAGCACCTGGATTTAGAGGGCCTCTCAGGAATAAATTTGATTCACAAAACACGAATGAATAAAGAACAAATAGGATGGAATCAAAGAAATCACATGTAAAGAAAACAAAAGGTAATTAGAAAGAGGGATGAAAAAGATAGAAATAGATGTCAGAAGAGACTAAGAACCTTGCCTTTGAACATGGGGTATCAAGTCCTCTGAGGGAACGAGGGACCAGACTTCAACCCAGAGATACAAGATGTGAATACCACATACCAGCATGAAGCAGGGAACCAGTAGAAAGACCTGAGGGGCCAGCCCCCACCTCAACCATGTGGACAGATGTTCCTCCCCCAAAAATAATTGACTTCAGAGGACAGCACTGAAGCTAGAGCTCAGGGAGAGGGACATGGCTGATCAGAGCACACGGGAGCAAATGAAGGGGGAGGAAGAGAGTGGAGCACATCCTGGCCCACCAAACCTTGAGGATGATGTCGCTGCTCAGAGCAGCCAATGTACAGAGAGGACCACAGAGGGGGCCTCACTAGGAGACATGACATCTCTCACTGACCCATAGTCTACAAGGGAAAACACCGGAAACAGTGTAGGAATTGCACCTGATCTGACACCACCACACCAAGGTAAAGCACTAAGGACGTGCAAAAGGGGAGCAGAACAAGAAAGTCCTGAGAGAGTACGAAAAATAAATTTGGGGGCCAGGGCATGGCACCCCATCAGACGTGACTGGAAAACACTCCTAAAGGTCAGCAAACCAACCTTGAACTATTTACAGGCTTTTCTTGTCTTGTCATTGGTTTTTTGTGGTGGTGGTCTTGTTTTCTTTTGTTGCTTTGCTTTGAACTGTATTGTTTTGGTACATGTTATTATCTTTGCATGTCTATATAGATAAGATAGACTGGATAAACAATCTGGAGGAGTAAAGGGGCCCTATGGTACCGGAGGGTGGGCTGGGGTGCTGTGAATGGGAGAGGAAGAGGTGGAGAAAGGGAAGTGGTGTTAAGAAACCCAGGAACAAGGAAACAAGTGATCCAAAATCTATGGTGGGAAGGATGTAAAAGGCCTGGTAGGGCTTAAACGAGGGTAAGGTAACAGAGAGAAAATACCAAAACCCAAATGAAGGCTGAGCATGATAGTGGAGCAAGAGGAAAGTAAAATGAAATAAAGGAAAAAACTAGGAGGGAATTTATGGAGGTCTAAATACAGGGAATTTATAGAGATCTAAATACAGGTATGTACATATGTAAATATACTTATATATTATGATGGGAAAGTAGATCTATGTGTATATATTTATCAGTTTAGTTTTAAGGTAGCAGATGGACATTGGGGCTTCACTCAAGTACTCCCTCAATGCAAGAACACCTTGTTCTATTAAACTGGCTTTCCATGATGCTCACCTTCCTGACAAGATTGCTGAAGACAACTGTGTGCATAAGCAAATATGCTGAAGAAAGCTGATGGTGGCCAGCTATCAAACGATGTAGCTTCTGGAGTCTTAAAGGCTTGAAGGTAAACAAGTGGCCATCTAGCTGAGAAGCAACAAAGCCCACATGGAAGAAACACAACAGCCTGTATGATCATGAGGTATTGAAGGGATCAGACATCGAGGAACAAAAAAATCACATCATCGTGAATAAGAAGGAGGTGCAGGTTGGGGATCCAAAGGACATCCCCTTACAGAAGAGTCACTGGGAGGAGATAATCCAGTCAGGTTGCAGTGTAGCAATGATGAAACATATAACTTTCTTCTAGCTTTTAAATGCTTCCTCCCCACCTCTATCATGATTCCAATTTTAGCTTACAAATCCAGCTAGACCAGAAGATGTACCCTGGTACAGATAGGAACTGGAAACACAGGGAATCCAGAACATATGAATCCTTTAGGACTAGTTGTAAGAGTGGTGATACTGGGAGGGTGGAGGGAGTTTGGGTAGAACGGGGGGACCAATTATAAGGATCTACATATAACTCTCTCCCTGGAAGACAGACAACAGAAAAGTGGATGAGGGGAGATGTCAGACAGTATAAGATGTGAAAAAAAAAATAATAACTTTAATAATTTATAAATTATCAAGGACTCATGTGGCGGGGGGGGTGGAGTGAGGAGCTGATACCAAGGGCTCAAGTAGAAAGCAAATGATCTGGGAATGATGATGACAAAAAATGTATATACTTGACACAAGGGCTGTATGTATGGATTGTGATAAGAATTGTATGAATCCCCAATAAAATGATTTTTTGTAAAATGAACAAAAGGGATGATAACAAAGAAAAGGTTGAACATAAGTTTTCAAAACATAGCTCAAGAATGCGAAATAATGCAATGAAATGTGCAAAGACTTAGAGTTAGAAAAATAAAAAGAACACCCTAGGTATGTCTCATGCAAAATCTGAAGAAAAAAACCTCTTCTCAAGTTTCAATAGTGAATGATTTTATGGGCAAGCTATTGATTGACAAAGCATCAAGTTAGATGGAAGGAATACATGGAATGACTGTAGTAAAAATAACTGGTCAACATTCAACCATTTCAAGAGATAGCATATGATCAAGAATCATTGGTACTGAAGGGAGAAATAAAAGTTATATTGAAGTCAAAAAAAAAAGGAGAAATGTTTCAATAAACTGGTGCATTACTGAAGCCTTCACTTTTCTAGGCCAAGAAATTTGGAAGACTAGAAGAAATGCATAACTGTGTCCATTCCAAAGAAACAAAATCCAACATGATATCAGAATTAGAGAACAGTGCCGTTAACAACACACCTGAGTAAAATTTTGCTTAAGGTAATTCAAAAATTGTTGCAATTGTACAAGGAACTGTAATCTCAAATTTGGATTCAAAAGGGACTTGCCATAAGGAATATCATTGCTGATATTATATGGTTATTGATTCAAAGCAGAGAACACCAGAAAGCTGTTTATCTCTATTTTCTTGGCCGTGAAAAGCATTTGATTATATGACTAATTACAAATGATGGATAGAATTGCAAAAAATTGGAATTCCAGAATACTTGATTTTGCCCCTGCTTAATCTGTGCATAGACCAAAGAGAAATCTTTCAAACAAAAAGAAGTGATGCTGCCTGGTTTTAAAAATATGGAAAGGTGTGCATTAAGATATTCTGCATCACAGTTCATCTGTTTGCTTAGCAAAAGATCCAAGACACTAGCCCATCTGACTAGCTGTTAAAATTTCTTAATGCAGTATTGTTCTCAGGCTGTGCCATGAAAGAGAAGCCCTGGAAAGGAAATTTTCAGTTGACTAACTATAATTTCAAATCTGCTTTTTGTTCCCTTGAAAGAGATGATGAGAGGACATCTGACGGAAAACATTTTTCCTTGGGCTTCAGTGGAATTGCTGAGACCGTCAGATTGTCACTCACAGTAAGCATTGGTATGCAAGACTTAGTTTTTCTTATACATATTCCTAAGGTCTGCATGTGTTGCCTGTGCTGAAAATCACAAAGCGATCATCCAAGATGCTTTTGTTCCGCTTTCATAAACTATTCACTCTGAAAACCCTGGCCTGCCAGATCACAACCGGAGATGATAAGGCAGGCAGGAATGCAGTGTAAAACTCCTGCAGTTGAAATGTTTCTGAAGGACCCTAATCCATACAGAGGAAGGAAGGAAAGTAGGAAGATGATAGATGATAGATAAGTAGATAGGTAGGTAGGCAAATAGATGATAGATAGATAGGTGATAGATAGATAGATAGATAGATAGATAGATAGATGATAGCTAGATAGATAGATAGATAGATAGATAGATAGATAGATAGATAGATAGATAGATGATAGATAACAGCCACAAGCAGATTAGCAAATTAACCACTTTGTGCTATAAATTTCCCAGCAAAGGGACTCATCCTGCATAACAAAACCAGGATTGAAGGCGTGGCATGGTCTCTCCAGTTGCTTTCCTTCCTAATAAAGGACAAATTCAAGGTCCCAGACCAGTGACCTCTGTTCTCTCCCACCTGACCTACCACCTGGGCAGGAGGATCCCAATCATCTCCTAGGGCAGCAGTTCTCAACTTTTGGGTCACGACCCCTTTGAGGACTGAACATTCCTTACACAAGGATAGCCTTATTCATAACAGTAGCAAAATTACAGTTATGAAGTAATAATGAAAATAATTTTATGGTTTGGGGATCACCACACATGAGGCACTGTATTAAAGGGTTGTGGCATTGAGAAGGTTGAGAACTCTTGTCCTGGGGTGTCAAGAAACTGAATGCACAATTCAGTTTCTTCATGTTAAAGAAATGCATATGAGCTACCCCACATCGTTCAGTGGCAAAGGAACGAGGGGCCCTGCTGGATCTGAAATCTCCCATTAAATTGCTTGTGCTCTTACACAGTGCATAAGCTAAGAATACCCATGTCAGAGGAGTGATGCCACTGAGGTCCTTGGAAGCTGGCAGCGTCTCTCCTCTGATTCACGCTAACTCTCTGCCATCAAGTCAATTCCAACGCAAAGCAACCCATGGGGCTGAATAAAACTGCCCCCGTGGGTTTGCAAGACTTTCATTCTGTACAAGAGGAGAAAGCTTCATCCTTCTCCCATGAAAGCCTCATGAATCAAGATGAAGACAGGCTTGAGTGTGAACAGCAAATAGTGCATCCTTGTAGGTTGCAGGTGAGATTTGACAGGTAAGAGGTAACCATATTTATTGTTTTAGGATTCCTTTGCCAGCTAGTGCCTATACGACAGAAATCCCATACCTGGGTGACTTGAACAGTCAGAAATTTATTTTCTCACTGAGTAGAAGTTCAAATGTAGGGTGCTGACATTAGAGGATGTCTTTCTACCTGTTTCAGCTGGAGGGTGCGGGGAGTAGTTTGTCTCTCTTCAACTTCTGTTGAAGATCTTCGTGTGATGCGGCATTTACATCCCTACCACTTGTTCTTGATTAGTTAATGTATCTTTAACTTTAATGTATTTTTATCTTACAAAAGAGACTACGTTCTCTTTTGGGAAGGACTCCTTTTAACCTCATGGAATGGCAAACCTTCAAGTTCCTTCAAGAGGGATCCATATACCTCATTTCCATAAGCATGCCACCAGCCTGATATACATTTGACAAGAAGTTTTGATTTTTATCCAGTCCCTTAATGGACTACAACCACCTCATTTTCATAGTACTACACAGGCATTTGATCGGAGTTCCTTAGGCTACAACTAGAAAGGTAAAAGTGAATAATGTAGGACCCCGCCAAATTGTATGACCTTTGTTAGCAATTGCATATTGCCAAGGATAGATCCAAAGTTGGTGGGGACAAAGTGATGTTTCTGCATCCTCATCTCTAAGGGTCTGGCAGGGGTGTTTCTTCTAAGATCAACTCTCCGTTCTTTTGATGCCAGAAGGTGCTTGATGCTGAAAAATAAAGCAGGCTGGGAAGGAAATAGAAGAGTGATAGGAAGATACTGTGACGGTAGGTTGAGGAGAAGGGGGAGTAGTGAAATTTTAACAGAGACTTGGACTTGGCAGAATTACCTCAACTCCTAGGGAAAGGGCTTCAGGGTTGTTTCATCTGATCATGTTTACTTAACCTGCATGCCGAGCAAATCATCAGAGAAGCTGGATTATATGAAAAAGAATGCAGCATCAGGAGGAGAGGAAGACGATGTGCACATGACACAGCCATGCTTGCTGAGAGGGAGGAGGACTTGAAACACTTGCTGAGGAAGATCCAGCTTTCAGTGTGGGTTCCAACTCCATGTCAAGAAGACCCACAGACTCACAACTAGAGCAATCGTTGTGATGAATGAAGAAAAGAGTGAAGCTGTCAAGGATTTCTTTTTGTAGGGATCCACCATCAACGTTTATGGAAGCAGCAGTCCAGAGGTCAGAAAGCTCACTGCAATGGATAAATGTGCTGCACAGCCTTCTTTAAAGTTTTGGAAAGGAAAGGTGTTACTCCGAGGACTGAGGTGTGTGCCTGACCCAAGCCACGATATTTTCAATGACTTCATATGCATGTGGAAGTCGGACATTGAATAAGGAAGACAAAACAAGAATCAGGGCACACGGCTTATGTTGCTGCTGAAGAACTGCCAAAAAAGCACACAAATTTTCTTGGAAGAAGTATAGCCAGAATGCTCCTTAAAGTAAGGTAAAGTCTCTCAGATACTTTGAACATTTTGTCAAGAGAGATCAGTCTCCAAAGAAGGGCATCAGGCTTGGGAATGCAGGAAATAAGTGGAAAAGGAGAAAACCCTCAGCAAAATGGATTGCCACAGTGGCTGCGACAATGCTCGCCAACATACAAACAGCCGTGAGGGGGGCGCAGGCAGGGCCAGACTTTGTTTCCTGCTGGTGTACATCGGGC